>BQNB010163167.1:3081-14472 GCA_026074375.1 Tanacetum coccineum | reverse complement strand
TTTTTACATGGTACTGTGATGATGCAGTGGATTACATTCATATTTAAACTAACCTATGAACTCACCAACTTTATGTTGACTCTTTTTAAGCATGTTTTTTTCTCAGGGGAATTAGATGCTTGGATTATTTGATGTGCATTGGAGTCTAAATTGACAAGATTTCATTCATAGATTTCTACTTACATACAAATGATCAAACCTCGTTGTATTGTTTTCAAGCTTTTTGTGGTGATGCAATTATGGGACAAATGTTATATCAATTTCAAGAAAATCAACGAGACATAGGTCGCGGCACATCCTAGTACTACCAAGTGAGTTGAATACTTACAATCCTTTAGGCGTGGTGATTCCTGCAATACTTATTCTGAGCAATCGGTCATAGGCGTGGTGGTTGTGGCGATTCTCTTCGGTGGCATTCTGAATTTAAATCACAAATAATACAATACATGTGGGATTTCAAACGATCGCACAACACAAGGGAGAGATATAACAGCATTGAGTCGTAAAACACATAATGATTTTGTGGAGATACCCATTTTGACGGATTAAATATCCTAGTCAAACTTAGCCAAAAATGTTAGTATATGGAGAAGTGTCGAAACATAAATTTTTTGCTGAATAAAGTTATCAGCGTCTTGTTTAGAATGAATTTATCCTTAAGTCTTTCTTTAGTCACACAATCAGATAACACAAATTTAATCTCGGGACGAGATTTCTTTAAGGGGTAGGTACTGTAACATCCGAGAATTTTTGAAATTTTGAATGACGATTTCAATCTTTGACTTTTCAAGTCTGACTTGACTTTTGACTTTTGGTCTTTTATTTTCACATAAAAGCGATTACTGCGTAACCGGTAATTTTTTGGAACATATTTAAAGGAGATATATGTTATTCCTAGGTTGATTTATCAAAAAACGAGCAACTAAATCACGTTTTCATTTTTCGGACTCTAAAGCAATTTGATGTAAAACGACATTCCTGACAACTTTTTAGTTTTGATCGAGACCCGAAAACAGTCAGAAGGTGAATGAAATGCCCTCGCACCAAAACAAATAACAGATATTTTTGAGAACAGATAATTTTATAAATGTTATAAAAATATTTATGAAATACTATCAAGTAAATACTCATTTTTATAGGAAAAATGATTTGGAAAACAATGGCGCAAGTTTCGTGTTTTGAATCATCTGTTAAGTGGCCTAAACGAGTCCCGAACCATTATTTAATAAAAGTTACATCTTTGGTCCCTTTGGTAATATTTATAAATTCAACCCTGAACTATTATACATTTCCTATTTCATTTTAAAACTTTTATATATATATATATATATATATATATATATATATATATATATATAAGTTTCAAGATTAGGGTTCCATATATTTCAACCACACACACACACATATCCTCTAAAATTTCTGGCGCCCCTTTCTTTTCCGGCCACCGAAAAACTTTTTCGGCGAGTACTTCTGGCCACTCACCACCGCAAACAAACATCATCACCATCCTCCGATCTATCCGATCTTCACCATCTCCACCATGTCACCCACCTCCGGCCTCAACAGTCGTTGCCGCCATCCACAACCGGCACACCACCACCCACTGATCCACCTCATCACCACCATCATCACAGCCGCACCATCTCACCGTCGTCATCATCATCATCTTGACACCACCATCTCCGTCACCCTCACTACCACGTCATCACCATCCCCACCCAGCCACCGCCTAGCAGGCCACCGACAAGGGTGCGTCTGGTTCGTCTCAACACCAACAAAGGAGTGCGTTGGGTTTTCACAAGCACGAGGGTGTGTTTGTTTATAAAATAACATGAAAAAGATGCGTGTGAATTAATTAAGCACCAAGGGTGCGTTCGGGTGGCTGTCACGCAGCACCTAGGGTGCGTTGGTTTCGGTTCGTAGCACCTAGGGTGCGTTGGTTTTGGTTCGTAGCACCTAGGGTGCGTTGGTTTCGGTTCGCAGCCATAGGGTGTGTGTGGTATAACAAACCACCACAAAAGGTGCGTTTGGTTGTGATGAACACCGCAAGGGGAGCGTTGGCAGCCATCAGGGTGCATTGATTTGATAAAAACACCACAAGGGTGCGTTTGGCAGTCAACCCACCACAAGGGTGCGTTTGGCAGCCACCACACCATGGGGGTGTGCTCGTTTGTGTGGTTTTTCATAGCATAGGGTGCGTTTGGTTTGCTTAAAACGCACATGGGGTGCGTTTGGCTGTTTATAAAACAGATTAGGGCGCATTTGGTTGGGCAGGTTTGCAATAAAGGCGTGTTTGGTTGTGCAGAAACACGCAATGTGTATGTTTGGTTTAGCAGGAATTGCCAAAAGGGGCGTTTGGTGTAGCAGTTATTAATAAGGGTGCGTTTGGGATAGCAGAAAACACCCAACAGGGGTGTTTGGGTTAGCAGGAAACCCCAAACAGTGGTGTTTGGGACAACAGGCACGATAGGGACGTTTGGTTGGGCAGTTAACACCATAAGGGTGTGTTTGGTTGGGTAGTTAACACCATAAGGGTGTGTTTGGTTGGGCAGTTAACACCATAAGGGTGTGTTTGGTTTGGCAGTTAACACCCAAAGGTGTGTTTGGTTTCCTGTTTAACAGCTTTCGGTTGTGTTTGGTACAATAACCCACATAGGGTTTTCTTGGCTATATTGTTTAGTTAGTTATTAACTTTTGTTTAAAATATGTACTTATTAAAACATGCGATGTTTTAAACATAGATTGGTTGATTGAAAAGGAGAAAACGTTGAGTTTTGTAAAGATGGGAAATGTCACATAAACGAAAAGGTCATGATGAAATTTCTAAAAATGTATATACTTATTTATTTTTAGATACAACTCCTATCGTCTTTGAAGGACGATAAATGGACTAAGTTATAATTTAAAGATGTGTTAAATTATAATTTCACAATAACTCGATAACAAACAAAATACTAATTTATAAAATGTTATTTTATAAATCCCGGCTAGAAAATAAAGTCATAACTTTGGTACGGACTTTAGAAACACCGTTTACTTAATTGGTAACTTTAAAACGTACGATTACGTTTATGCAAGAACTTTTATTTACTAATATTGGTGATTTCCGAAAACGTGTCAAACCATTTGGTTTAATTATTTACTTACACTTATTATGTAATACTTGCACGGTATAGTATACTTCAAATTAATCTTTTGGTTTCTGGTAGTTATTTATATAATTTCAATATATGTAATTATATAATTGTTCATCTTTCAAGGTAATATATATGGATAATATATTATATATTTTTGTTATATAATTCACCATATGAATTATATACTTTTGAATTGTTTTACCAAACCAACCACCAAACCAAACTGCCGCTCGGAGTCTAAATCTTTTACCAACGGGTCGCTTGATGTAATCATCCATCGGGTAGCTAAATTCATTATCCTAAACTAGTGGGATTTAACCGTTAAGATAAACGGCAACTTCTCGGTCAAGCCGTTTCGTCTTCCGTCGTGTTGTGCATATTAGATGCCTATCTGTCAATCGTCTTCAACATCAAGGTGAGTTTCATTAGGCCATATTTTACTGGTTTTTTTTTTTTTTTTTCTACAATATTTGTGGGGTGAGAAATGCTCGTTACAAATTCGCTACGTGTTTTATTTAAACTCGTTACGTGTTCATTTACAACTCGGTTGCATACATGTTTACAAACGCATTTACTTGGTTGATTTCCATACTCATTCACATATCTCGCGCTGAGATACAATACTTGTTTTCATTCATGGACGCAACAACTTTAGTTTTCACTCATATGATTACGGATTAGATTAGGTTGCATGAACTGTTACTTACTCGGAGGGTAAGCGCGAATGTTATAAAATAGATCTATTCGGTATTGACGACCGCCGTTCGGGTGACTAGCTATCACCTGGAACGAACGTTATAACATGTCGGATCATTACTGGCCTGAGGCCTCAGGGCCAGTACAACATACTCAAGAACAATCACCGTGCCTTGAATAAAGTGGCATACATACAAGTCTACGTACAGCTTCATGAACTTAGGGGTATAATCGTAATCACAAGAGATGACCATGTATGGGATACGATGGTCATGCTCACATGTACTATTGCTAGGCAATACACACTTTAGGAAATTGCGGTCCAACAATTAAACATACATTTTTTTGGCTATTATAAGGGATTGAAATAGTCATGCATGTTTTACAAGTCTTTGGTTTCCAACGTTTATACTTAAACGCATTTTATGATACTGTAGGGAGACAGTAGTCTCTAAACGTTTTACATGCTACTGTGTTGATACAGTAGGGAAATTCACTCATTTGATTTCACGTTTATATTTAAACAAACCTATGAACTCACCAACTTTATGTTGACGTTTTTAAGCATGTTTTTCTCAGGTGAATTAGATGCTCGGATTTATTGATGTGCATTGGAGTCTACTACATTCAAATGATCAAATCTCGTTGTATTGTTTTCAAGCTTTTCATTGTGATGCAATTATGGGACAAATGTTTTATCAATTTCAAGAAAGTCAACGAGATTACTTTTCAAACGACACACTTAGAGGTCGTTCTCTTGTATCTAGCGCTGTGTATTATGAAGTAACGCCCCCGGACATTACTTCCGCTGTGACACATTTTTGGGGGTGTTACAGATTGGTATCAGAGCACTGGTTATAGAGAACTAGGTTGCATATTTACTAGTCTATAATCCGTTTTTCCACAGAATTTGTATTACAACAACATTTTCAAAGTGCATTACACAATTCTAGCTTACTGCTTAGATTTACTGGTTACCTTTGTGCTGACATGACAATAACTTTTATTATAATCTATATATATATATATATATAATATGCTTACACCCCTTTGCGTATATCGTATAATTTATTTATATAAGAGTATTTATATAAATACCATAGCATTTTTTTTTTGACAATGTGAGTTGCACAATGGTCTCATTTACGCCTCAGACATTGTGAGTTTTACAATGGTCTCATTTTACTTCTCAGACATTGTGGATTGCACAATGGTCACACTTATTTCTCAGACATTGTAAGTTAAACTATGTCTTTTAGATTATACTTTCTTCATTATCTTTATACAATATGTATTACGCGGAGGCCGTCAATTTTGTTTACAAGGAATTTGTATGAATCTAAGTATATTACAAGGTATTGTATGGGTAGGGACTTGTAATATGAGGATTGTTACTGATAATTTCCTATGTTAACAAGGGCGTCACAGTTCTGTTTACATGGGATTATGTATAAATTTAAGTATTACAAGTCTTGTATGGGCGGGACTTGTAATAGGAGGATTTATATGATAATTGCTATGTTGACTCGTTCAGACTTTTACCTTAGTTACTCTAACCGAGTACTCATTAACGATCTTGAACACTATGTGATTTCATTTGATAGTTTTACTCCCTGTCTCCGTAGACGTGTTTTAAACACTCGTCCATATCATTAGAGCGCATGCCATCGTCATGTCATCCATTCACCTTGTATGTTATGGGATGTACGAGTATTGCACGGGGATTATTAAGTAGGTAGATTTATAATTTATTTATTGAAAGGATTGGGACGGTCTTCATTTAATAAATAAATTTCGTAATCTTCCGAAACCATAGTTTATCAATTCATTATTTCCATAAATTGGGACGCTTCTTTATACAAATAATGAATTATAAATGAGTGGGCTTAATGGTATCCGATGTGAGACGAGTATGAACTCGAACCCAATAACCATCGGAATCCGTTAAAAGGGTCTAGAAACACAATCGTGTCTTACCACTCAGCAGGATCTTAAGGCCTCATTTGGAACTATCGTATCTCATTCTTAAGTTATTACTTTTGCCGCTACGAATTCTTACGTTCATGAACTGTTTGTGGAGCTAACAGACTTGTGCACACTGGAACTAATAGAGTTGATTCATCCTCGAGCTAACGACTGAGTACAATATTTCGCCGTCGATCGCATAAGCTCTCCCGCGAGCTCCTCCCAATTTGTTGAACATTATTCTGGAGATATGGTTTCTCGGAGGGTCCTCACCCTCTGCATCCCATCACCATTTGTTACAGTTATTGTCGTTATGGTTGCTGTTGTTGAGTCCTGGAGCGGTCCCAGCTTGTACAACTTTATCCAATAAGGTAATGCAACCCCCCGTAAACCAGATAAACACTTATCGACGAAGCATCTAGTCGAACTATTCATTTCGGGCCACTAGTACGGAGACATAGGTTGCGGTACATCCTAGTACTACCAAGTGAGTGAATACTTACAATCCTTTAGGCGTGGTGATTCCTGCAATACTTATTCTGAGCAATCGGTCGTTGGCGTGGTGGTTGCGGCGATTCTCTTCGGTGACATTCTAAATTTAAATCACAATAATACAATACATGTGGGATTTCAAACGACCGCAACACAAGGGAGAGATATAACAGCATTAAGTCATAAGACCTATAATGATTTTTTTGAGATACCCATTTTGACGGATTGAATATCCTGGTCAAACTTAGCCAAAATTTTGGTATATGGGGAAGTGTCGAAACATCTAATGTTGCTGAATAAAGTTATCAGCGTCTTGTTTAGAACTGGTTTATAAAATCTTAAATCTTTTCTTGGTCACACAAACGGTTAACACAAATTTAATCTCGGGACGAGATTTCTTTAAGGGGTAGGTACTGTAACATCCGGTAATTTTCGGAATTTTAAATGACTATTTTATCCTTTGACTTTTTAGGTCTGACTTGACTTTTTGACTTTTGGTCTTTTATTGTCACATAAAAGCGATTACGCGGTAAAACGGTATTTTTCGGAACATATTTAAAGGAAACATATGTTACTCCTAGGTTGATTTATCAAAAACGAGCAGCTAAATCACGTTTTCATTATTCGGACTCTAAGGCAATTTGATGTAAAACGACATTCCTGACAACTTTCCAGTTTTGCCCGAGACCCGAAAACAACCATAAAGTGACTAAAATACCCTCGCAAAATTTTGAACAGCGCACACAACACGTACCGGCACAAAGATAATTAAATTATATTTAATTATCACTATTTACTTAATAAAAATATTAAATAAAATCATTTAACAATTTATTCAAAAACGTTTGTTGATAACGCGAAAATTCGAGTTGAAATTCATTTTTAATTCGGACAAGGCATAACAGGGTTACCAAATAAATAACGAATATTTTTATAAATGTTATAAACATATTTATTAAATACTATCAAGTAAATACTCGTTTTTATGGGAAAAATAATTTGGAAAACAATGACGCAAGTTTCGTATTTTAAATCGTCCGTTAAGTCGCTCAAACGAGTCTCGAACCGCTATTTTACAAAATAATACTCAAAAGATACACTTTTGGTCCCTGATGATAGTATTTACATAAATCAAACCTAACTAGTATAACATTAAATCTTGTTTTTAAAAAGTGTATATATATTATAAAAATTATTCTTATTAATATTTTTATTTATTCAAAAACAAAACACACACACACATTTATACTTCTCTCTCTCCCTCCCACTTTTCCGGCCACCACCCTGCCGCCATCTTTTTCGGCCTGCCGCCACCTTTTCCGGGCACAACCACCTCGGAAATTCTTTTTCCGGGTGTTTCCTGGCCGAGTCCAAAAAGATAGATCTTCACCCGATCTATCTGATCCACTATATCACTCGCCGTTACGCGCTGCCACCCCTACTACCACCACAGCCGCCAGCCCCCCACCATCATCACCATCGTCATCCCCTCATCATCTTCATAACGTCGCCATCATCATTATCATAACATCACCATCATCATCTCTTAGCCGCTGTCACAAACCCCCTTAGGGTGCGTTCGGTTTTATAGAAAACACCACAAGGGTGTTGGTTTCGGTGGTTTAGCGGCAGCCACCCGAGAGGGTGCGTTCGGTTTTCTTTTCAGCACCAACATGTTCGTTTGTTTCGGGAGTAAAACAGCCACGAAAGGCGTGTTTGTTTCTGTGGTGAAAACCACCACGAAGGTGGTGCTTGTTTCGACAAATAAACGACCACAAGGGTGCGTTTGATTTGGGTCCCAGAAAAGGCGCGTTTTAATTTTTATATGCACCATAGGGTGCGTTTTGTTTGGAGAAGTCGCCACCCGGGGTGCGTTCGGTTGACGGCCACCCATCACAAGGGTGCGGCTGGTTGGTGTCTCAACAGCCAAAGGGTGCATTGGGTTGTGGTTTTCATAATATAGGGTGAGTTTGATTTTTCCTAAGCACCACGAGGGTGCGTTTGGTGGGGAAGCCGCCACCATGGGGTGGGTTTGGTGGGCTGCCGCCGCTATAGGGTGCGTCCGGTTTATTTTATCACTACCCACGAGGGTGCGTCGGACCGCAGCTAGTCCGTTTGGATTTGTAGCAGCAGTTGAAGGCTGCGTTTGGTTTATATTTCACCCAAGGGGTGCGTTTGGATGTGACAGCCCCAAAGGGGGCGTTTGGCTGAGGGTTATGCAAAAAAGGGTGCGTTTGGTTTGACATAAATAGATTAGGGTGCATTTGGTTTTGTATAAAACAAATTAGGGTGCATTTGGTGGATATAGAAACAACATAGGGATGTGTTTAAAAGGGGCGTTTGGTTGTGCAGAAAAACCAATAATGGTGCGTTTGGGTTAGCAGCAGCTTAGGGGGTGTTTGGTTTGCTGAATAACACCCAAGGGGTGTGTTTGGTTTGGCAGGAAACCCAAACAGGGGTGTTTGGGACAACAGGGGCGTTTGGTTCGCGGGTCAGCACCACAGCGGGTGCGTTTGGTTTTGGCAGCAGCACCGAATGGGTGCGTTTGGTTTGTGGTAAACGCCAACACAAGGGTGTTTGGTTGTGGTTTTGAAAGCCCACATAGGGCGTGTTTCATTCATCGTTTAAAAGTGTGTTTGACTTTATTTATTTCATTTAGTATTTAAATATCGTCTAGATAAATATTGAACCACGAATATATTTTGCAACCTAGATTGGTTGATTGAAAAGTGGAAAACGTTGAGCTTTGTAAAAATGGGAAATGTCACATAAACGAAAAGGTCATGGCGAAATTTCTAAAAATGTATATACTTATTATTTTTAGATACAACTCCTATCGTCTTTGAAGGACGATAAATGGACTAAATTATAATTTAAAGATGTTTTAAATTATAATTTCACAATAACTCGACAACAAACAAAATACTAATTTATAAAATGTTATTTTATAAAATCCCGGCTAGAAAATAAAGTCATAACTTTGGTACGGACTTTAGAAATACCGTTTACTTAATTGGTAACTTTAAACGTACGATTTCGTTTATGCAAGAACTTTTATTTATTTAATAAATTGGCGATCTCCGAAAACGTGTCAAACCATTTGGTTTAATTATTTACTTACACTTATTATGTAATACTTGCACGATATAGTATACTTCAAATTAATCTTTTGATTTCTGGTCGTTATTATATAAATCACTATATGAATTATATAATTGTTCATCTTTCAAGGTAATATATATGGAATATATTACATACTTTGTTATATAATTCACCATATGAATTATATACTTTTGAATTATTTTACCGAACCAACCACCAAACCAAACTGCCACTCGGAACCTAAATCTTTTATCAACGGGTCGCGTTGATGTAATCATCCATCGGGAAACTAAATTCATTATCCTAAACTAGTGGGATTTAACCGTTAAGATAAACGGCAGGTCAAGCCATTTCGTCTTCCGTTGTGTTGTGCATATTAGATGCCTATCTGTCAATCGTTCTTCAACATCAAGGTGAGTTTATAGCCCCATGTTTTACTGGTTTTACATATATTTTTAGGGTGAGAACATGCTTGTTTACAAATGCATTTACATGGTTGATTACCTATTTGGTTTACATACTCATTTATATATCTCGCAAAGAGATACAATACTTGGTTTAATTTTTGAACGCAACACATACTATACTTTTATGATTACATATTACCTTAGGTTGCATGAACTGTAATCACTTGGAGGGTGAGCACAAATGTTATGAAATAGATCTATTCGGGATTGACAACCCCCGTTCGGGTGATTAGCTATCACTGGGCAAACGAACGTTATAACATGTCAGAACACGATTGGTTGAGTCTTCAGGGCCAACAATTACATACACATGAATATTTTCGTAAATGCCCGGGTGTTCTTGGAGGGGACACCTATGATGGGTACACTCTTACTGTGCCTTGAATAAAGTGAAATATATACAAGTCTACGTCACAGTTTCCTGAACTTAGAGTAAATGGTAATCATGGTTTTATACACAAGTGAACATTTACGTTTCCTTGAATAAAGTGACAATACATACTTGAAACATTTTGTGATAGTTTCAATTATCATGCATACATTTTGGTAGGACATTTAAGGATTTAAATGGTCATACTCACTTTACAGAACCTTGGTTCAACATTTGTATTTACAAAAACTTATGAACTTACCAACTTTAATGTTGACACTTTTAAGCATGTTTTTCTCAGGTGAATTAGGTGCTTGGCCTACTCGATGTGCATTGGAGTCTAAATTGACAAGATTTCATTCATGGATCTGTACTTACATACAAATGATCAAATCTCGTTGGGTTGTTTTCAAGCTTTTCATTGTGATGCAATTATGGGACAAATGTTATATCAATTTCAAGGAAATCAACGAGATTACTTTTCAAACGACACATTTAGAGATCGTTCTCTTGTATCTAGCGCTGTGTATTATGAAGTAACGCCCCCGGACATATTTCCGATGTGACACATTTTTGAGAGTGTTACAGATTGGTATCAGAGCACTGGTTATAGAGAACTAGGTTGCATATTTTACCCTAGACTATAACCGTTTTCACAAGAATTGCATCACAGCAAACATTTTTACCAACTCATACTTCAATTTAGGATTTAATTCAAAGGACACTTTGTCCCGCCATTTTACTTTATTGAAGTATCCCGCCTAAACTTCACTTAGAGAAACTTAAGTTTAGCTTGGTCTTCTTCAAAGGGTAATGGGATCATCAGGGTATTGCCACCTCTGACTTTCCTTAAAACCTTTAGCGTATTCCTTCTACATACCAGCTGATATCCATTCCAGCTGACGAGTATGTCTTCAAGTAATCTTCAACTTTCTTGATGATGTCTTTGACTTGAATCCGTCTGAGGTTGCTCGTTGAGGCTTTTCACTCAGCGAGTCCTTTATTGTTTGTTGAGTCTTTGCACTCAATGAGTCCTTCAATGCTCGTTGAGGCTCTGCACTCAACGAGTCTTTAACACTTAGCCTAATTTATGTTTAAATCTAGGCAGAGATAATTAAGCACTGAATTGGCCCAACTGATATTTCCTTTGATATTGTCTGGC
>BQNB010163166.1:0-12217 GCA_026074375.1 Tanacetum coccineum | reverse complement strand
TTTAGGAGGAGAATCACTAAAGAGCAAAAGATTTCTGAACTTCCAAATGAGCCACCACATCACGTAGCAAATACCTTCGAGAAATTCCTTCAATTGTTTAGGCAGGCGTATGTTAACGATCCAAAGAAGCCACTCATTGTAGGAATGAAAAGCAGGATCATCGAGCTCCCACTAGATCATGATTTTACGCCACACTTTGCGAGCCACAGGACATGAAAAGAAAATGTGAGACGAAGATTCCACGGCTAAATTACAAATAGGACATTGTATCGAGGGAATGTCAATTCCTTGAAGAGACATGTTTATTCTTGTAGACAAAGCGTCCAAAAAAACCTTCCATGCAAACACATTAATTTTGATAGGAAGAACCTTGATCCACCGCGTTGAGACACCAGCATTAGGCAGAAAAATATCGTGTCCCAAAACATTGACGGAGGGATATGTTTTGAACAATTATTTAACGAGGGACGTGAGACGGTTTTTTGACAAACCACATGGATGATTTTTGCACTTCTCTCTAATTGTTTTTTCCCATAAATTCACTTTAAATTTTTCTACTTCAAGTGGAATCTTTTAAAGTCTTACAGCCTATTAACACTATTTTAAACTCTACTTATGATATTTTCGGCTGATCTTTATTTATCACTTTACGAAAGTTAACGAAAAAGTTCAATGATGCAAACACCGGTGTCCGTGGTTTGACCAAATTCCAGGTGTAATTCTTACAACTTCGAAAGTGCATGTGCAATCTCTGTAAAGAATTTTGACGTAAAATTATCGTTATTGAAATACACTTTCATAGATTACATGTTCTCATTTCAGTGTCGATAATTGTTCATCAATGTACCATACTGATGACGTATAATGGGTCTACCAAGCCTTTGGGCCTGGGCCACATTATCACTTGGGCTTTTTGGCTAAACCTATCAATAACAGGTCATGGTAAAGCCCAATCTCGCATGAGCTTTGGCCCCGAACCTAGTGATCCGTCCGCGGATCCACCTATAAGATGATCCGTCCACAGAATATCTACGTCCGTCCAACACGATTGTCGCGGACCCTTGCCCGACAAGGGACCCACTCCGGCCACTACTAAAGTAACCGAAATACTAAGAAACCTTAGTACTAGACACCTATAAATATGGGTCACAATACACCCCAAAAGGTACACAATTATTCTTATTCTCTCTGACATATACTCTGACAATATGAAATTACTCTCACACCGGAGTCTAATCGTGGGGTCCGTCCTCACGGTAAGGCTAACGGTTTACTTTTAATTGTGCAGAAAATAATCACTTCTCTTGCTCTAGTACAAAATCAAGCATTCAAGTCATTTGGAGGCCCGACCCGACAAAGGACTTTGACACTACTAAACCCGACACGAATTTTGTACTAACAATGGTACTTTCAGAAATACATCTATCCTTTCAGAGAACATATTTTCGAGTGGGTACAATACATGGACACCTTTGTTTGATCAACATTGATGATAAATACAGCTTTGATTTATGGGTGATGAATGGACAAGGGGTACAAAACTCATGGTCGAAGACGTGTTCACGTAATTTTTCTTTCGATGGATGTCCTTTCTATCCGATTTGTACTTTGAATAACGGGAGAATTCTTGTGAGGAATCTAAGTAACCGTCAACTTATCCTTTATGACACATTAAACGATCTTTATATAGAGATGAATTCAATGATAGGTGTACATGATATGTATATACAACATGGTATAGAGTACGTGGAGAGTCTGGTTTCGCCTTCAGATGTGTGTTTTGCTTAACATCATCTAGCCTCTATTTCAATTAGATTTATTTAAGTGTGATTTCACATTCTAAGCTTTCTGGTGCTGAAATAGATCATATGTGTTTGGCGTTTTTGATTTGTTTGGTTAATTCTTTTGAACTATAACCAAAGAAAACCACATTGAGTAGTTATTTGAATAAGCCTAGAATTTGAATTTTCTTGGATTGGTTTGCAACACATCTTATATCAAATGTGGTCTTTTTTGTTATGTTAGTTCTTTCATGATTCGAATGCAAAAGTTTTGAAGTGACTTAGGTAAATATAGATTGTCACTGTTTTTTAATTAAATTTTCATGTAGATGTTTGTTGATAATTAAAGAACTGATATCGCCAAGTCTAACAGTTTCAAGTGTGTGGTTTATTTGAGTGTGTGAAAATGTATAGTTTAGGCGTTTGTAAGTTTGCGTTTCAAAGAAAGAGACTAATATTGACTATACATAGAAAGCCTTATGATGGAATTAACCCAACGTTCATTGTGTTGATATGCATCCATTATAACTTCTGCTGTAAATTACTCCATAGAACAAGTTATAACAATATCTAAAATAATGCACTTAAAAGCTTGGCCTAGCGGTAATTGTGAGATGTTCCCTGACCATTGTAGTCCGGGGACAATGGTGTGAGATGGACGGCCAAATACTTCTTGGTAGGGTGCTGACATTTGTGTTTGCAGAGAAAAAATAGGAAGAAGCATTTAGATATGAGATCAAGAGAACGTTTTAGGTAAGTTTATATTTGTGTCGCATAAGAGATACTACGTATGTTTCATAACTAAAGAAGCAACTCTTGTATATGTTACAAGAAGATTTGATGTGTTTTAATTGCAAATCAAGTCATAACAGTGGCTGTTCAAATGATCAAAGACGGTCCACTGTCCAATATTCTCGTTCACTCCCATGGGGAAGCTCATATCAGTGCAGCCTAAGATACAGTTCTCATGTGATCATTAGTCGAGGTATATAGCGAAACGAAAATCACAAATAAGTTTTTACCCCTGCATTTAAGAGACAATTTCACTTGCAAAGTTGTAATAATGGTAATTAACTTTTTTTTGGAACCGCAACTTTATACTCCTATCCCACCTATCTCACACATGTTGGTGGGCCACTCATATACCACTAGAACAAAGGTCTTGGGTAATAATGGTAATTAACTAATGGTAAATTTTGGAATACTAGTAAACAATAAAAGATTGTTATTGCAATGGACAATGATTTTCGGACAGATAGAGTAACTAATGGACTAATATTTCGAATAATGTAAAAAGTTTGGGCAATGAGTACGTGTTCAGAGCTAGCCAACCTCATACATATTTATCTAATCCTGGATAAGATATTTGAATCAGTGTGTGTGGACATTAATCAAGTCCATCTCAACTTGAGACTGAAGCAGGTCTAATATGAGGTCTTCATACGGGTCCAGGAGCAGGCGTATCCAAAGTTAAAAGCTTAATTGACTTCTGCTCTTGAATGCTGCTGTCGCGTAAATAGTCCCAGAAGTTCAAACTGAGGCCCCCATTTGGGTGTCTTTATTTTGCTTTGTGGGCGATTTGCTGACTTACTATTTTCAATTCTAATGACTTTTTTCTTTATTTTTTTTGCATCTTCAGAGCCAGTGAAATTTTGCAATGGAGTTGGTCCTATTCTAGTGCTTTCTATGATTAGCAAGTCTATGGCTCAAAACCAAACCAGACTGAACCACACTATAACCAAAATGAATAATACTATTTTCAGTTTCTTTCTTTTTAAATAACATGACACGCAATATTTATATTCGTTTACTTGTTTGTTTAACCTTCAAGGACAACTCTTTTGTACCTTTAACCTAATTAAGTCTTTATAAACTCCTATAATTCTTCTCCCTCTTAATGCAGTTAATTCCCATACAAAGTTTTACATATCACAATTTTCTGATCTTTTTGTGTTTGATTGGCTTGGCCAGTGTTATATACCCGAATGCCATTGTGAAAATATACTTACACGACTTCCGCCTTAAGGCCTATTACTCCGGTTTAGAATTGTATCTCAAGCATTGGAACAGTTTTGATTACAAAACCTCAGCGCGTTAACGAGACTCTAAAGATTCACGTCCGAATGATACTTTGTCCGAACCAGTACTACATCTTCTAATGAGACAGATAATTAATGTTGACACTTGACGGCACATGTCAAAATTCGATACTCAAGGTACCTTATCCTTGTGAAAATCTCAAGAGTGATAAGCCGGCCACCATTCTTGGTTCATTAAATGGCTTAGTTCTTTTATGATATCCAGATATATCAAAATCCCCAATGATACTAAACTAATCCAGTTTACTCATTGTACAAACAATCCCAAGAAATCCTTGTTTCATATATCCTCTGGTAGATGTGGCGATGCATATGGATTTTGCCTACAGGGGGGGTGCATAATGCACAAAACCACACTGACGACTTAAGGTAGTTTGAGTCTAATACGATAGTGTCCTATAATCCTACAATATTTCTTGTGAAGATCTTCAACCTTAACACAAGTAGCGAGCACATGCACGTTCTAACAAGACACCATGACTAATATTAACAAATTAAGCCTAAAAGATTCTGTTAAACGTCTTCTGAATGGATATTTTGTAATGGATCAAATTGCAGAGGAACGCACTCTCCCTCAAATCTTATAAAGGAAATGTAACTAATTTCAGAAATCTACATCTAACCCTTTCAGAAGACGATTTTTCGAGCTCAGTTGTGTACGATACATGGACGCCTTTGTTTGATCAACATTGATCGTTACAGTTTTGGTTTATGGGTGATGAATGGGCAAGGGGTCCAAAACTCATGGTCGAATACATGAGTCACGTAAATATGTTTTGTCTTCGCGAATCCACTTCTTTAACATGCTTATATTTGTACTTTGGTATACTAAGGGAAAATTACTTCTCTTACTGAATACTAAAAATCATCATCAACTTAACATCTATGACACAAATCAAAATCTGATTCATCTGAACACAATAAGTGGTGAATACACACTAATAAGTCCTGATGATGGCAGATAAATATGCGGACACAAGAGTACGAGTTCGCATGAGTCTATTATCAAAACCTTCAGGTGTATGTTTGAGGCTTAAATATTCATGCCAGCCTCTTGGATTTCATTCCGAATTCACATTCTTAGTTTATTTGGTGCTGACAATCAGATCTATCCGTGTTGGTATTTTGGAGTTTCAGAGCTTTTCCGAACACCTACAAGCCCAAGAAACCAAATTAAGCTGTAATTTAAAAATCCTAAATTTTGGAAGTTTGTTTCAGATTTCTTATTGCAACAGCAACTAACATTCCATAAAACCCGATTTACGAACACTGTGGTAGTTATTTTACACATTACTAGACAGTTTGAACCTTTCATGTGAGATGTTTTGTCAACTGATCAACAAGAACTGATATAACCCAATTCGTCAATGTCCGATCATTTGTTGTCAATCGGAATATATAAATGTATGTTCTATGGTACGACTGGAGAATAGTAATAGTTTTTAGGCGTATTTCTGTAAGGTTTTCCATTCTAAAGAAAAGTGACTTATATTGATTAACCAAACGATTATTTTATCACTGTTATCAATCGGTCTAAAGTCTATCAACCTTCCATTGTGTCAAAAAGCCAATAGCATTATGCTTACTCTAATCTAACCACAATATGTGTGCTAATTGTCATAGGGAGTGGTTTACTTAATACTTATACCAACAAATGTAAGCGTGTACATATCGACCCAGGATTGTCAAAACTAAAAAACTGTTGCATGATAGATATTCATCCTAAAATGTTTCATAATAAGTTTCACTACACATTGTGTACATATTTCTTTGATTTTGTTTCTCTGTATCATGATCTCCAAGTAACTATAGAAGATACACCTTAATAGTTATTGATTAAGATGTTTTTTCAATTCTACGTTTCCTTTAAATTATTTTCTTCGCTGATTTCTGTCTTCTCAAGATCAGGATTACTATAATATTGACGTTTGTATGATTATCACAGGTGATTGAGAATATGTACACAGAAATCATTTCACTGCTTGTTTTAATTGTTCTTTTTCATATTGATGAAAAGTTTACACTAATATATGGCAATATAGTGGACCTTTTACATGATTGTTATTGTTTCTGCCCGATATGACGCCTATAAGTTATTTGCTGGAAATATGTTTATATATGTATGCGTTAGAATTTGGCAACTAGTGTTATCTATTGCAGAAATATGTCCCATTATAATTATTGTGGATACTATTTCGAGACGCAACCCTGCAAAATATAAAACATTATCAGTATTGGAAACTCAGATCTGGTTGATAGTGTTAGTTTGTTACACATTGGATAATTATTGACGCATTATTTCTGCTTAGAATCGAAAATTCTTCCTCTCACTGGGCTGAAGTCTTAAGAACTTGTTAAGTCAAACTATCAAAAAGAATTCTACGCGCTCTTGCAACGTTTGCAATGACAAACATGCGGCGCACCTCCATATAAAGCTATCATGTGGGTTTGGAGTTGTAAAAAGTATATAGATTGTGAACAAAACAAACGTGTTGCGGCGCTAGCGGTTATATTATCCACATATGTTAGAATCCCACAAGATTATAATATCTATACAGGATAAGTCAATAACTCAACTCGCTATTTAATAACTATGGAGAATGTAGTAAACTTTATAATTAAATAAACTCCCATGTAAATTTTAATCATTAATAACAGGGATGAAGGTTGAAGGATGTTAAATACTGTAGTTGAAAATCATCACATAAAAACCTGAGTAAGTAAAAGGTAGCAACTATCCCTTAATGATCTTCAGCTTTGGACCGAGATTTTGCTTGATATTTTTTTTTTTTTGCTTTTTAGTTTTAAGTTTTCATATATAAACTGACCAAGTACCAATTCATGACCTTCATCTATATGTGACAAAAACATGCATGCCGTCCATTGCAATGACACTACAGTAGTGATTTCTATTGTGTCTTCATGGGGCTATATTGGTAACTTCTATAGTATTTACGTTGCAGAGAACCATGTGGTTTTGGGCTTTGCTTGGTTATGGTTTTGCTCTCTTATCTTGAGATCCCAGTTGAAAACATGCTGCTGAAGCCAAGGAGTTCGGAATGCACTAGTCCAAAATCCTTTTAGGTTTAGGATATCTATCTGAAAGCTCTGAGTTTCTTATTTCAGTGAGGGGAAAAATTACGAAAGAAAAAAAGCCATTCACCATATATGAAGCGCAAGAGGAAACGTTTTTTTGGGTAATTAATTTGGTTGGCCACATAACTTTGAGATAACAGCTTCTAAATTTGTTTTCAAAGAACACTTGATGTCTTTTATTAGTGAGTGCGTATATTGTCATCAAACATATAAAGGAGAACAACACATTCTAAGTGCTAATATTTACAGTTATAATAAGAATTTTCATTTTTACCCTTACCGAAATATAAGACCACAAGCACTTATACGTAGACATTAATCTCAGACAAATTAAACTTACTACTCGTAATATGGACAATGCAAGACTTATTGCGGCGAACCATGGGGAGTTTCCTAATGTGCGCTTTGAAGATCATCGGTATCAACTATGAGAGTACGCGTGCTCTCTACTAGACCGAGCATGACGCCGCAACAAACCAAACGAGTAGTATACTGCAAAACATTTATGCTATCAAAAGCAGGAATAGGGGCCAAAAATGAAGATCGCCTTTCCCAAAAAGATAACATCGAAACATGGATTTATCAAAATACCTTTTAAAGTTGTCTTCATTGAAAAAATAAAAGTATTGTTTTCAGTTAAAGCATGAATATTTAGTGCCTTAAAACCTTGTCAAGATTGCGACATAACACGAGTGTTTTTCTGGCAATCAATGTAAAAGAAGTGTGATGGCAACAAAACATGTTTCGGTTTCAGCATGACCCCATATTGCATCCTAAATCACCCCACTAGAACCAGTTAACCATAAATTAATCCAAACGCGGCATAAGATCTCTTGACTTCGACATTGTGTGTGGACATGGAGCACAACACGCGATCCCCCTACCATCGAGACTAACAGTATCTGAGAGAGACAGGTCTTTTATGTGAGTTTCTTCGAACGGGTCTATGAACAGTACGTCCCCAAGGGTTACTTAGTATCTGAACTGTCCAGTAGGAAGTTAAAACGATTTCTGAATTCAATTTGTTAGGATGTTTTGTTCGCGTCATAGCCAAATAAATTCTCACGTAAAGGGTCAAGTAACTTTCAAACGTCCTACTAGTCTACCACACTCAATACAAGTCAACTTGCTAGAGTAGTGTCATCAGGCAATTCACCGTAGACGATGAAGCCCCTTCTCCGTATAGTGCGATGGTCAAGTCAATGTCATACGTTCTACCATATTGCAACTAAATGACATATACTTGTGAGTCCTACGTTATCTCCTACATCATCGCGTTTGATGTGTGTCAGTCTATACGCATCTTGACACGTCAACACTCAAATGTCTGAGACACTAACTCTCATCTCTGCGTGCGATCTTCGTTTTGCGTTTCCGGCTTTCCCTGGGTGCAAATCCAGCGATTTATGCTGCGAGAGCGCTACCTTTATGAGCAATATTCTAGCGACTTCCATCCTCTTATCGGCAAGAGATATCTGGCCTTTTTAACAAAATGTCTCGATCTATGAAACTTTTACGAACGAAGTGGGATAGCCTAAAGGTTTTGGGTCGCTACCTGTTTTTTCTAGTATGATCCGACTAGCTTCTATAGTTCAACAGTGCAACAGGCGTAATGGTACAAAAAGGGACTAGAAGAGATCCAATAACTAGACATCAGGAAATCTTAATGGCGTTACATCGAAATGATTTTGCATATACTCGAACTGGTTCTTTCTTATTACGATCGAAAACAAAACACAGGCGCCTGTAACCTATAGCTCACATGCACATTCTAAAAACCGGATTTCATTGTTTCGAACAAAACGGGACTAGACTGAACCAAACTAGACCAAAAATTTATGTCGTTACATGAATATATACAGAACAGTTTTCGACTGAAAGCAGACTGTAACTAAGGCTCAGTTTTACGGTTTTGTTTCGAGTTTTACATAGCACTAGTGTTGATATTTGTGGTGATTCATTCAAATTTTGCCAAACATTTCTTGTAAAATGTTTTGGCTCTTCAAAATTTTGAAGGGCATGTCCCAAGTGAAAGTGAAAATATCTGCAACTTGTTGCCTAACTGTTATCGACTTATAGGAAAGATTAATTCTGCATGATAGCAAATATAGCCAACAAAAGATGTTTAAAAAGTTCCAAATATAAAAAGCTACACCAATAAAGTAATAAGCCACTTTTTAAATTTGGTAGCTTCTTTGCCAAACACCCCCTAAAGCTTCTACACACTTTTGTTCGTTACTTTGCCTAAATAATATTAGCTCACTCATCACTTTCTACACTTCCTTACTCTAAGCCTTCTTATATGACAATTTTAGGCACAAAAATATTGGCAATAAATTAGTTATCTTACATTAAAAATTGCTTATAACACGTAATGAGAAAGTGACACAATCTTGTCTTGTGTGATATTTTATTATGAAAATATACTCTTTACTGTTATAATATTCACACATATTAAGATAAGGTTCCAAGGACTAATGTTTTCATTTTCAATTTTTATTTTTATATTTTTGATGTTGTCAATTCATTGTGCCCACCTTATCTCAATTCGTGTTTAATTACTATTTGTGGAATTTATATATAATTGAGTTGGAGTAAATATCAATCACTTTACAATATGTCATATAATTGAGGGTTTCAGTACAAGTACAAAATTTGGTTTTACAAGACATGGTGCAAATCAAATATTGTGATGGATCCGTTGAGTAAAATGTGATCATGAACCTTCAACAACATACTCATAGCATTTTGTGAGCTATATTTCACATAATTATAGGGTTTAGGGTTAAAATTGAGTCAATATAATCAATCAGTTGATGTTTTCTTCTGACTTTTCAAGTTTAATGGAAGCCGCATTATTAATTGTGTTCCGTCCTAAAATGTGTTTAGGTCTGTTTAACAACAAGTTTCTACTGTTTTAAAAGCAACGTTAGTTGAGAAATGATATTTCCTCCTACATTTTATTCTTACTTTTATTTTCATTTAAATAATCTTGACTAAGTGTTAGAATTAATAGTTTAGAATTAAATGCAGATAGATAATAAATAAATAAAAAACATATAATATTATTGTGCATGTAGCAAGATATACAAAACTCAACATTAGTTACATTAGATATTATGAATAATTTATTAAGTTTACGATGCAAGTCAACATCATCGGACAGTTTATTCAGGACTAAAAAAACCGTAACCGTTTTACAAATTTTCATGATCGCTAAAACCGGGATTTGTTTTCGACCTTTCAGAACACCGAAACAAGATATAACAAATATCAGCCATGCTGATTTTGTCAACAAAATATAGCATCTATCACCTCAAACGATTTAAGCCCTTAATGCACGGACGAAAGTTAGAAAGGACCGATAAAAATTATGAATCCTCCAAATTTTTTGACCCTCTGTTCATTTTATACCTGTTTATATATGGTTTTAGTTATTTTTAATTAAAAAATTTCAACCTAACATATATTGGCCTTTTAAAATAAATAATTTCATATTTCGGCGCCCGGCACACTAACCCTCGGGCCATCAACATTCCGTCTCACACTTTATCTAGACTCGTTATTAACCGTCCCCACCTATTTACAAAAAACAAGAAAAGAGTCAAAATGCTTCGTACAACAGAGGAGTATGCTATCATAAGATTTTTACATCCAAGAAGAAAATGCTGTACAGGGAGTAGCAAATCAAAACAATACAGCATTTACAAAACTAACATAATATTGTGTCTTAGCTATGGCAATCTAAACTCCCAATCGGTCCAACTCGATCATATCGAGTCTCTTTCCATTACATTCTTCATTCCGGACCGGTATTATACGCCCCCCATAGGATATATTTACATTTTACATTTTCCGAAAGCGAAACGGCAAAAGCGGAATATAAAAAGTACTCTTTCAAATCTTCCGCAAGGACAACCAGATTGAACAAAGCCTGAGAACTCATCTGGGACATTAGCTTTTACCAATTTACCATTTTGTCCTTGGTTTGTTTTTTAAGTCCCTACGAAAACCGCTTGTGGTGCACCTTGGTAACTCGAACCCGTGACCAAGACCCGGTCCGACCCGCGCGCCCCCACCCCTATCCGACCACTCGTACCACTTGATCTCCGGGCTCGAGACCGTCCCAAGAGGTGAAATTACCATTTTGCCCAACCGCGACACACGACCGCGGGCATCGGTTAACACGCCACGCCTCGGGTACGACTCGCCACGTGCCCGTGGCGAGATCGTAAACCTCGGCACTATCTTTAAACCTCCCTTGACTATCCGTGTCATACCCACTCACGACCCAAAACTCCGACCCGATTACCACCCCTTCACACTCATCTCTCTCCTCACTCATCTGAGTCAACTCACTCCACTCGTCCAACTCAATATCGTACACCCACGCGCTTTTGAGCGCGTTCTTACTCTCGTCGTGCCCACCCGCCACGTAGACTTTTCCATCACACGCGTCTGTCGCGAAAAACGAGCGAGTTGTCGGCATGTCAACTCGCTTACTCCACTTACGTGTCGTGAATTCGTACACGAACACGTCACGTAATGGCTCCCAGCTAACCGGGTCCCACCCACCCATCACAACCAACTTCCCTTCAGAACTTGCCACCTGGCAAAATAAAGGTAACCCATCTGGGTATTTGGGAACAGGGTCTATCTGTTCCCAAATATCCAAAACTGGGTCAAACATTATTAACCCGTACTTCGGGTTTTTCGCGGGTTTTTCAGAACCCGAAAAAACCGGAAGTGCTTGTACTAGACAAGCAACTTTTTTGGTAAACCCATATTTTTTCCGCTCATAATAAAATTGGCGGTCATGTAAAAGTTGCTGCCAACGTTTACAAACGTTGGCAGCAACGGAATGCGCTCCGTAGTGCATACGTGTCAAGCACTCGAGCGCGATCTCATCGGGCAAGCCCGGGATTAGCTCAGTTGTAAAACGTTGTGGTTCCATATTATTTTTTGTTTTTGTTTTGTTTTGTAACGTTTGGAAATGTTTTATAGGACTAGAAGAAAGTGGAAAGTGTTCACGAAGATATTGGTTGATTAGTTCGGTTATTTATAGGAAGGAGTATGGAATCAGATAGAGATGGTTGTCGTAAGTTATCTTGTGGTCGAGCAGTAAGATCATGCCACGTGGTGTGTCTAGATTGATTGTTTTGTGTATTGTGTATTGCAAATTGTGAGAATAATTTTTGGAAAAAGTATACGTCAAATTTAAAACATGGGACAGGTTATAAA
>BQNB010163163.1:0-14473 GCA_026074375.1 Tanacetum coccineum | reverse complement strand
GCTTTTAACAACACTCATTGATTTCTTTATCAGTGAGTAACTTACTATTTATTTAGTGAGTAAATTAGGCTATTTATATTTAAATACTTGTCAGGGAAAATTAGGTTAAATTTTGACCCAACACAGAGTTTGCCACCGGCGGCGGATGTCATTCCTGAGTTTTGTAGTCCTTCCCGATGGAAAGAATTAAGCAAGGAAATGAGTAGTAAGATCCTCCTAGGTGGAGATGAATCCTGTAGGAAGACGTTTAAGCCAATTGCTAGCTTGATCGCGAAGGAAAAATTGAAATAAACGCAAGCGCGTCCTTTCCCTATTTACAACATCAAGGTAAAGTGAGTCCACTAGTTTTAGAAAATCCTTAAGATGTTGGTTTAGATCCTCGGACCGAAGTCCGTGGAATGAGCATCTGTTTTGCACCAACCAGATGGTATCGGTTCGCAAAGGCACCACATTGTTACCATCGAGGAGCTCATTGGTGTTTCGATAGCCCTCGTGGCTAGGTCTGGAGTAGTCTCCAAGAGTACGGATAGGATTTTCATCTCCTATGGAGGTTAACAAAAAGATTTACAAAACAAAGGGAACAAAGAAAAGATATACTAAAAGAAAGCTAATTAACATAAAATAAAATTCTCACTGGATAAGAATCAAGCGAGTAGACCTAAGTTAAATAAAGTTCGAAACCTAGTTATTCCCCACGCAACGACACCAAAAACTTGATGCAGATCGTTGCGACTCACAAAGAGTTTTACAACTCCCTAGGCAGAGTACCTAACCGTTGTAATGTAGTAAGGCAAGACTCGGGGGTTAGTATCGTTCTCTAGGAGAATAGGTTGGGAAGGCTCGAACATAATATAACAGAGGTCTAAGGATTGAGAAGATTATTTTTGTATTTTTATATTTTATAGAAAGCAGGTAAAATTCTGGTTTTGAGAGGTTTGGTTTTGTTTTAGCTAATTAAACTAAATATAAATCTAAACTAATTTGATGATAACTATATGATAAACAAACGTATTTACTTAATCATGCACTACTTCCTAGTTTGCTTTTCCTAATCCTGTTACTTTATCACACTTGTGATGATCTGTCTAAGTATTTCCTTATTCATGAGCGAATTACATGAAAACGTTGTCTACGTAATATTCCATTAACGCGACGCACAAGTAAGGTAGTATGAAGACTATTACAGGGCCCATAAGAGTACATTACATGCATTAAAACACTTAAGAGAGATCAACCATATTAGGGGTAAGGTAGTATGAAGACTATTACAGGGCCCATAAGAGTACATTACATGCATTAAAACACTTAAGAGAGATCAACCATATTAGGGGTAAGGTAGTATGAAGACTGTTACCGATGGTATCCTTTCTATATTCGCATTTCCTTAGACGTCTATGCCAACTTAATAACTTATGGCTAGTTTTATAAAGCCTAACGTGCACATCCAATACAAGAAGTAATATTAAAAGGATCTACAAACTAAATTTCATGCAATCATAAGTAAATACTAAAAGATCTAGCCTAGTATGTTAACAGGAAGTGAAGAACAAGAATCAATCACACAACACATAGACATATTGAATGATAAAAGATTAGAGATCTCACTTGATTAAAACATGTAATTAAGGCTGATACAAGAGGTTTTAACACCCTAAAAATAGCCAAAATAGCAGCTATAATCGTCTTCTAAAAGTAGGGTTCGGTTCTTAAAAGTTACTCACCTAGAACCCTAAAAACGAGTTTGTATATATAGGAAAAAGGCCGCGACGGCGTCGTAGGTTTTCTGACGTCGTCGCTTCGCCGAATCTTCTAAGGTTTCTTTTGAGGCGGTTACATTCTGACACCCTCATAAGTTTTTTGACGTCGTCTTTTGTATGATCTGACGACGTTGCTAGGAAATTGGGACGCCGTCTCCAGGCTTTGTGAGCAATTCTTGAAACCACTTCGGTGTAGAGTTGTAATCTTGTCTGTTTGTTTCTCCAAATGAGTCCAAGTCACGTGTATATCGTCCAAAAGCCTTCCAAGTGCTGAAAACACAAAAAGGAACGATTAGGTACATAATTTGGGCATATATGCACGATTTAGGGGGTAAATGACCCCAAAAAAGTGTATAAAATAACACCTCATCGGATATTCAGGTTAGCATTTATTCATACTTTTTCAACTCTTTAATAAATGTCGAAAGACTGGGAGAGGGGCGATGATGAATGGTAGAAGTTGTTCGACTACTAGGCCGGTCTTGATCGTCGTCGCAAATCAGAGTACCATTCCATAAGATCCAAGAAGGAAGTGTTGTGCTATCAAGGATCCAAATCTTTCGTTGTAGAATGACATGAGTATGTAAGACACTTTATAATTTTTACTTTTAA
The DNA here is from genome assembly GCA_026074375.1 of Tanacetum coccineum. Classification (NCBI taxonomy): domain Eukaryota; kingdom Viridiplantae; phylum Streptophyta; class Magnoliopsida; order Asterales; family Asteraceae; genus Tanacetum; species Tanacetum coccineum. Next base: position 12,104 of record BQNB010163163.1, on the reverse strand, counting down.
TAATATTTTAACGATGTTGGATGAGTTGTTATTACTTTATTTTATAATGTTATATATACTTTGTTGACCACCAACATTATGAAGACCATGTTAAGCATTACAGACACCGTCATACACATGACAACTACTTTGACGATGTTGTTGCCGAGACGAACTATATAAGTTAATTTTTCCTAACACACGTACTCATCCTGTATCCTGACCTATTAATGGTGCACTAATTACCAAACACCCCCCACCATAGTAGTTAGGGTGTTTGGTAATTGGTGGAACACTTACCAAACACCTTTGCTACGTCAATTAACAAACGCCACTGATGATGCATCGATGGTAGTTAGTAAGTGTTGCACTAATTACCAAAGACTGTTTCGTCATTGTTATATTAACATTCTTATTTTCTTGAATTACACAACGATTGATGAAAACCATGTAACATAGTGTCGCCGCCAAAACTTTCCCTTGCATGAAATATGAGATAATTCTCGCTAAAGTCTTGCAAAGTAAAAATCATGGGTATATGGCTGGTAGTGGTAGGAAGTTATCAGGTATGGGCTCGAGTTCTGGAAGGAGCTCACAATCGATGCCAGAGATGACATCATACACCCAGTCCCAAGTTGATGATATGATGAGAGAACAAAACAGATTGTGGCAGAAGGAACAAAAAAGGGTGGTGGCAGAAGCTGAGGCGGCTCGAATGGAACCTAAACAAACTCAAAAATCCTTTAACGACTTTATGACTTTCTTTAATGGTCAACAAGCAAGTTCTTCACAAGTGTATTATCCACATGCCCAAATACGTTATCCCCTTTCCCAAGTGTATTGTCCCACTCCTCAAGTGTTTGCTCTCAAGTCTAACGGAACGTAGGTGATGATGATGATGATGATGACAATGATGATGATGGTGATGATGATGTTAGTAATGGTGGTGGTGATGATGGTGATCGTTGGAATTAGTTATCTAATAACCTATTATTACACATAATAATATACGAGCTACGCAGCAGAAATTAAACACATATAGCATATATAATTAAAATAAATAAATAAAAGGAAACCGCATACCTTTTAGCAAATAAGCTAAAGAAGAACGAGGCTTCTTCTAAATACGAACGTGTGTTAAACCATGCAAAACCAATAATTGGGTTATTAAAGTAAGTAACCTCTACGTGTATCCACACTACACGTCACCCGATATTACCCGAATGCTGGTTCCCGAACTAACGATTATCGAATACCGCATATTTGATATACTAGAAAACCAAAACTCGGACTCCCTTTCATGGGGATTCTATGGATCAGCTCAAAGAGAGAAGAATAAGAAGATGGGATTAATGAATGAGGTTTAGGGACCCTCTATTTATAATGGAAGATTAGGGTTAACTTAGTTTGGGAAAAAGCTACCCAATCTTAACACTTTTGGTCCCTCCATTTTCTTCCTCTTAGGTCGGCCCCAAAAAGCACACAAACACCCCTCGGGTTTTGAATTTTTGACTATTTAATTATATATGTACATTTACATATTAATTAAGGAGCTTAACAGTTAATTATTCGTCACATAAATAATTAATGACCGTTAGGTATCATCGTTAGAATATTAACACATATAATAAATATACACTTATATTATTATATATATTATTATGTATTTATCTATGTGTTTATGGTTGTTATGACCCCTGTAGGCTCACGTATTCCTAGCCGTTATAAAAATATCCGTATGACATGAGCACTTCTCAACAGCTCCCACCTGCAAATGTCATTATCATAGAATATAACATACTAACATTTACGAATAATCTAGCAACATCATCAATGCTCCCAGAAATACCTAAGTATAGTTTTATTTAAACATCTCAGCCTTATGGTTCAAGTTAATTCATCCTTTTATTTCAAATGCGGTGTTAAATATAGATATGGATCAAAGTCATTTCTTAATTTAACAGTTCTATTTCTTGTTTCTGTATTGATCTGGATTACCAAATGTTAAAAAACATCTTAACTACATTTTGAGCACGGCCATGCAAACATTGATCAACCCAACGAGAGGCCCAGTAAGTATCTAACTCCCAAACATGTAGAGGAACAAATTCTATTTTATAAACTTAAGTGTTTTTTTTATGCTTCTATCATTTATTGAGTAGTAGCCTTATAAACCACCTTTTTAAGGATAGCGGTTAACTAGAATTAATAAAATGCAATCCACACAAGCAAAACCTGCTTGCATCTCAAATCTAAGGACGAGCATAAACTCTACCATATGTGTAAATCACTTAATGACACCGATCCATAAAGTGATTTACACAAGGTGGGGTATCAAATATTCAACCACATTGAATAACATGTGAGTTTGGCAAACACATCTTTATCTATTCAACAGAATAAGGCCAATCGCACACATTTGTCTTATCTTAACAATATTCCCATATTGTTAACTAACAATGGATATAATTTAGAATGCAAGAAGTCATTCATGGATTTAAACATGCAAATATAAGACACAATTATTATAAAATGAAAACATTAATACCACGTATATTAATTCATTGAAAAAATAACAATCGTTTAACATCCCTGTATCTAAATACTAACTAATACATCACAGATCTACATGAGACTACTAGCAGGACGAACTCCAATCGCCATATCATGTTCAAAATGCTTGGTATATGGCATTGGCTTAGTAAATGGATTAGCTACATTGTTATCTGTGTGAACTTTCTTAAGGATAATTTCACCATCTTGAAATACTTCACGAATATAGTGATATTTCCTTTGATAATGTCTGGCTCCCTTTATAATTCTGGGATCATTGGCGATTGCTATTGCGGGCATGTTTTCGCATAGCATCTCCATAGGTCTTTTATTGGTTGGCATGACATTTCCAAGTCCATCATAAAATTTCCTCATCCAGACAGCTTTCGTTGAAGCTTCAGCAACAACAATGTACCCTACTTCTATAGAAGACATAAAAATAGTGCACGAAAACATATCCTGATTGGGATTTGGTATCGTCTTTATCGGTCTGAAAACTAGCATCGATATAACAAGTAACCTTCAGATTGGTTTCAGGAATCCCCCCATAAACAAGAACCATATCTTTAGTATTCCTCAAATACTTAAGAATAGTTTTAACAGCAGTCCAGTAAGCTTCACTAGGATTTTTCTAAAAATGACTACACAAAATTTATGCAAAGGCAATATCAGGTCTAGTGTATCTTACCGCATACACAATAGATCATATAGCCAAAGCATACGAAACTCTTTACATACGATTCACCTCACTAGGTGTTTTTGTACCTTGAGCTTTGCTCAAATTAGGCTTCTTCTGCATTGAGACACTACAACGCTTGGAGTTTTCCATCTTAAATTTCTTTAAGATTTTATCAAAATAAGCACTTTAACTAAGAGCAATTAACCGCTTAGATCTATCACGAGTGATCTTGATTCCAAGGATGTATGTTGCTTCTCGTAAGTCTTTCATATAAAAACACTTACAAAGCCAAGACTTAACATTCCTTGCAGCACTGATAAATTATTTACCATGATTTATATTGTCATCGACATGATGCTAGGTAATGCTATATTACTCATACTAGTATTTAGATATAACATTGGGTTTATTAGGATTTTAAGTGAAACCAACCTTATTGATTTCCACATCAAATCTCTTGCTTCAATCCATAAATATATCATTGCAGTTTGCATACTTTGTTGGGATGTTTTGGATCCACAAACCCCCCAGGTTGCATCATATATATGTCCTCACTTGGGTGACCATTCAAAAAGGCTATTTTGACATCCATTTGCCAAATCTCATGTCATGAAGCGATTTTAGCTAAGATAATCTCTTTAGTCTGATGTCTTTAAACAGGAAGGGAGGAATGGTTTTCCCTATAATCTACACCATAGGTTTAGGTATAACCTTTTGCTACAAGATGAGCTTTAAAGGTGTGTACATTGCCATCCATGTCAGCCTTTTTCTTGAAAATCCATTTACTCCCAACAGTTCAACCATTAGGAGGAAGATCAACCAAACACTAGACTTGGTTATCTTTCATAAATTGCATTTTTGCATTCATAGCATCAAGCCATTTATCAGATTCAGGATCTAACAATACAACTTTATAATTAGGAGGTTCATCAAGATCCCCTAATTCATGCTCCTCAGCATCTACATAGAAACCATATCTATCAAGTGCTTCAGATATCCTTTCAGATCTACCACTAGGAACTTTTACACTATGGGGCTCGACCTTATTAGGTTCGACCTCATTGTGTTGTTCGCTAGTAACATTCGAAGGTTGTGTGTCATCTTCTTGAATTAATTTATAGTAATTCATATTTTTCGGGTCATTATTTGATCTCGTATTTTTACTATTTATTTTAATTTCGCATAAATTGATTTTTACGGGAAACCGGATAGGTCATTCCGCGTACACTCTGTAACTGTCATTAATATTAATCTGCCTTAGATAAATATATTGTTCATGCTTTAATCATTTTTTTTCATATTACATATGTATTTTTATGTAATTGTATTTTTATTTTTTACTTTTGTGGTATACCTTCATGTCTTGCCGCATACGTCGTAAACTTATATTAAATGCGAACCCGAATTTAGACTAAATATTAGTCTACATGCTCTACGTATTTTACTATTTCAGATATGTATCCTATATGTCATAATTTTATTTTATTTACATTCGCGTTTACCCTTTGTGTTTGCGTCTAAACTCTTGCAATACACTACCCTTTTACACATTAGCCCTAATACTATCTACTTATTCAAAAATTTAACAAAAACTAAATATTGTGCCCCTCTGGCTGAACCACATAGACACATATCTATGTGGTGGGTTAAGCTTAAAACATGTGTCATGTATATATACAATACATGGACACATGTCCACCAAACTTACATGTGTTGGACACATCATCTCTCCCCCTCTCATCTATATATGTATACTCACATATACGCATAACAACTTTTTTTGTTCTTCTTCGCTAAGCCAAACCAATAACATCACTACAATCCACCATCAAAATTTTGGTTAAACACAAGAAACATACACAAAAGCTAGTTTTGTTAATCTTATAACATGTTCTTGGCTCGGTTATCATCAAAAGCATCCCTTGGAGCCACGAAATTTTCTCATCCCCTACATCATCTCATCTTTTTCTTGGAGTTTCTAAGGTAATACACGAGTATAAGATGATTTGAGTACATATTATACCTAAAACTCGACTATTTTGCATTGAAACTCATGTTTATGTATTTTATTTTTTCATAACCTATAAAGTAAACATACTACTAGAAAAATGAGGTTATCATACTCTTAAAATGATGCTAGAATTATTATAAGACTTGGATTGATGGTATGGAGAGTCAAATGATAAAACTAGTTAAAAAAAACGAGTATAAAATCATATATTTTAACTAGACCATGAATATTTTTAGACATGCAATGAGTTGAGATTTTTAAGAAGTACCTACTGATATTATTGGATAAATATGATTTTAAGATGTGATTAAAATGATTTTCGGTCTTGTTTGGGTCGTTTGGGAGTGTTTGGGTAATGAGAATGTCATTTTAAATGAGTTAAAATCATGATAAAGTTGTTGATTGAATTTTGGGGTCAACTTCTTGGGAACATAACTTGGTCATAAAAGATCATATAGAGGTGATTCTTGAGCCTAACATCAAGTACTTTGAGTCTACTTTCCAACCTCACCAGCCTTGCATTTTTTTGAGGAGTTTAAGTTAGTCAAAACACGCTTTTGGTATAGTTGTATAAGGCTAGGATTTGTTGACTTATTTTGTTAAGCAACTTTAAAAATCTTTAGATAAATTATAAAGTGGTATTTTTTATAAGATTCAAACTCTCAAAGTTTGATATAAGGCTTAAATACACAGAAAAGAAGTTTCATAAAATATGGGTTAAGTTTGGGTATGATTTAGGCCAAAGTGGTAAGGGTGGTCAAAACATTCCAGTTTTTCTGTTTCGGTCAAGTGTAGTGTTTTAAATGCAACTCACTCATACTAGCACATGAGACCCTAAAAATCGGTCCGGAACTAAATCTTAATATGTAGTTGATGTCCACTAGAATCCCAGAAGAGACCACCATTTAAAGTTAAACCTATTTTTATGGCTTGAAATGATTTATGTCCACGAAATGACCCATTTTTTACTTGTTAATGGCCTATTTTTTGGTAATTAATAGGAAAGATCTATTAAAATTTTGTGAGGACAATCCCTAAGGACACTTATACTAACACTTGGTCAGAGGACAAATAATATAAAGATTATTAACTTAGTTAACGGAACACCAGAAGTGGACTAAAAATCAGGTCAGATTTGGTAAATTCATGAGTAATACTAAAATGACTCTTACTGATAAACTAAACTAATAACGTAATTAGTAAATGTATATTTTGGTCCGAGCATATCATACAGAGTCTAATTAATACCAAATTCTTATCTTAGGTCGTGATTAGAAGGTGCCCGTTCGTCGGGTTCCTAGTAAATCATTGTTGAACCGTATTTGTACTCACTTCTCGCATTGCTAAGGTGAGTTTTCATAGCCCCTTTTTACTTATGTTTTTCCTTAGGGGAAAATGATACTTAAATGAAGTTTTTAAATAGTTTTATGCTGTGATACAATGTTTTCATGTTTTGGACAAGATTTGCGTTTTGATTGCAATATGTGCCTTATTTTGTGGATGCAATATGTGTGATGCTATAATGCACAACTGTTAACTCCGATTTAGAGCCTAAGGATATATATTGATAGTACTATTTGGGTTGACACCCCTACCCTTGGTATTTCTGTGTGTACTTTGTCTCTTAAGGGTGTATATTATCCGAGCAAAATTTATTGTGGAATGCAGTCATGAGGCTCAGTTGTTGCGCTTGTGTGATTCTAATTAAGTATTTATATGTGTATATATTATTCACTATTTTCCTACTTGTATGTATTGAACAACAAAACTATGATTTTGTTTGTGTCTTAAACCTACGAGCTCACCAATATTATGTTGACATTTTTGAGTATCCATTTTCAGGGTATAAGATTTTTGAAGCCTAAGGAGTTATAGCTTGTGACTTGGCTTAGTGAGACCTAAGAAGAGGCCCTTTTGGGGTTGATCATCATTATGTTGTCCCAGCATGTGGGATTTTGATGCATTATGGCTATGTTATTGTAACATTTTATGGTAAATATTCATTTAGTAAATTCTCTATTATGTTGTAACAATGCTTTATGACGGTTCCTCTACATTCACGCCTCACGTTTCCGCTTGAGGTGAGGTGTGACATAATTCATGTGCTACGTTCACTCACATTCAGTTCGAGTAACTCTGTGACATCCTACCGCTTCTTGTAATGTGAGACTATTCTCAAAGAACTTAGGTAATGAAAACACAAATCTTGTATTGTGTGGGTTGTAGAAGGAAGTATCACATCGTTTCCTTTGGGGTTACCTATAAAGAATTCACTTAAACAGTTTTGGGCTTTAATGTTATAGTCAGGCCGTGTCTGTTTCATGTGTGACACACAACACCAGACCTTTAAATAAGTTCAGATTAGGAGCTTTCTCATTCCATATTTCATATGGTGTCTTATCAACCTTCTTGGTTGGAATCATGTTGAGAATGTGAGCAGCAAACTCAAGAGCAAATCCCCAAAATTACTTTGGAAAAGTTGTAGAATTCATCATGGAGCGAACCATCTTAAGTAAAGTTAAATTCCTCCTCTCAAACACCCCGTTATGTTGTGGTGTCTAAGGTGGAGTAAGCTTAGATATAATACTACAGCTTTTCATGTGATCAACAAACTCATGACTCAAGTATCCACCTCCTCGATCAGACTGAATAGCTTTGATTTTCTTTCTGAGTTTATTTTCAACTTCATTTTGGAAAATCTTAAATGTTTCAAATACCTCATGTTTATGTTTCATCAAGTAAACATAACCATAATGGGTGGAATCATTAGTAAAGGTTATGAAGTAACTAGCACCTTCTCTTGACACAGTTCTAAAAAGGCTACATGCATCAGTGTGTATAAGTCCTAGTAGTTTTTTAGCTCTTTCCACTTGATGTGGAAAAGGCTTTTATGCCATCTTTCCAGATATACAATATTTTCATTTGTCAAAAGATCGGTGGGTTGCAAGATCCCATCACGTTGAAGTTTCTCAATACGTTTCTTGTTAATATGACTAAGACGACAATGCCAACGATAAGTAGAGTCCAATGCACGTTTGGATCTTTTATTGCTAACATTATATATAGAACTAACATTTGGATAAAGATTTTACATATCTATTTTATAAATACCATCACGTGAAATTGCATTAAAATATAACACATCATCTTTCATAACAAAAATATCATAATTCAAAATTGTATGCATATAACCATTGTCAATCAAACGGGAAACAAAAACAACACCCCTAGTAATAGAAGGTGCATAATGGTAATTGTCTAAAACAATAACTAGTCCATTTGAAAGAATTAAATCAAAACTTCCAATAGCTTCAACAGATGCACGCATCCCATTGCCTATGTATAGGTTCAAAGCTCCATTTTTCAGCTTCCTTATCCTCCTAAGACCATGCGTTATATAATAGATATGAGTTCCACAACCCATATCATACACCCAAGATTTATTAGGAATATAGTAAAGTTTTATAGTGAAGATATCTAAAGTGCTAGCCTCGCCAAAATTTCTTACCTTCTTTAACTCGGCATGGTAGGCATGACAGTTCCTCCTCTAGTAACCCACCTCCTTCCAGAGGTGGCAGATTAAGTCTTTAGCCAGATTATCTCTCTTAAGTGGTGGTAGGATCTCTTGGCCTTAGGATCATAAGCAAGCTTAGTCTTTCCTTTGCCTTTTCCCTTTCCCTTTACGGTTTCTTCTTATCCTTCTGGATTTTACCTCCCTTAATAGAGAGTACAGCGGGAGTAGCATCCTTCTTAGGTATGTTTTTTCGTGTAGCTTGAGCATAGCATGTATCTCAGCTATCGTCTTCCCCATGCTATGCATATTATAGTTCTATACGAACTGTTCATAGTCCTTGTTGAGAGAATTCAAGATAAGACTCACACTAAGTTCTTTAGGCATAGGGTAACCAAGGCATTCCAATGTGTCTAAGAAGCCTTTCATCTTTAAGAGATAAGGGCTTACTGGCTGACCATCTACCTGTTTTCAAGCATGGAATAGTTTTCAGTTCTTGGATCATGTCATACGCCTTGTAGTTTTCAAGAGTCCACTGAAGTTCAGGAGACATACTACCAAGAATAAGGCATGCCATCTCATTTTATGCGTCAAACAGTGCTTCATAAGCATCACGCACAACTTGAAATACAACAAGTAAAGGAAGAGGTATCAAAGGCTGTTCTAAATGAGCTAACTTGTTATCAAACATAAGAGCAATTCTTAAGTTGCGATGTCAGTTCATAAAGTTTGGTGCAGTAAGTTTCTCACTTGTGAGAATTAATCTGAGAGTCGAATTGTTTATGTTTTTGGCAGCATCCATCTACAAAACAATCAAAAGTTCTATAAAATATTAGTATTTTTGATAAACAATCTCTTATAAAATTAACTACCTACGTTTATATAAATAAATAATTAATTTTAATAAGATTCTAAGATCCAACTTAAAATTTCACCATCACATTAGTTGATCTGCAAGCAATGGTGAACTCAAAAGGTAATCAACAGGTGATAATTGCCTACATGTGCAACTCTTAGTCTGTATGGGGCCCAAGGCATCATAATCCAGAATTATAATGTCAACATCAAGGCAATATTATCCAGAATAATATTGTCAAGTTGGCATGTTTTTCCCCATTGTATGCCTCGGGTTAAGGTCTCACCAGCTTAAGACGATTTAAGTTGTCCAATTGAGAACATGTGTTAAATCGCACTAGGTCTCATGCTTAGTGAATAAAACACCTTGGGATTTGTAATTCACCTACTTCTCAAGCAGTGTAAAAAATCAATGTGCAAGTGTTCTCCCAAATTTGATGGCAAATAACTTAATTAGAAAGGGTATAAGTATTTTGATAAAACAAGTGTACCAAAAAATGTGTATAAGAAAGCATGCATACATTACTTTATCAATTTCTATGTATTAAAAACATCTCTTATATTTTATAATCCACATGTGATCTATAAAATTAGGGTTAACACATTTAGTTTACAATATATATAAGTATAAGTAATTAAATTTCTACGGATAAGGTTAAATCCCCATGGGAAATAATCGAATCTTAGATAAATATCCGCAAGGGATTTATTCCATCTTTAGTAATAATTACCACATACTCTTAATATTGTTAAATCGTTGACATACAACTGCGTTGTTCCGTCGCGGAATCCGTTTCGCTAACCACTAAATCCATGCGTTAAAGAACGTTGCAAGAAATAACAAGATTACATATATATATATATATATATCGCAACACGATCTAGCAAAGTGTATATATCAATATATATACAATAAGCATAGTGATAGAGTGCTTTTAGTCCATATTAATTTTCGAAAATCATTTTTGCACATATATAAATAAAACGCCACATTTATATAAATAAGCAAAACCAAATCGAAAATTTAATCATACTAAACACGTAGACATTTAATGCACATAAAACATAACCAATATACGCAATCAAACACCAATATAAGACCACCAACATGTTGTCGGAATCATCCTAGAACATGTGGTACACATACATTGATTACTCGATTGCAAAGGTCACTAAACTTGGTATATACAAAAAAACTACAAAAGCTGATTGAGCAGAATTTTCGACTTTAGACAACGAGCTGACAAGGAAAGAGTCTTCCCTGCTTTTAGCACTAAACAGAAAAGTTTTAGGTAATAGAGTTTTGAATTCCCAAAAAAACATTTGTGATCTAACTCCATAGGGTTTTTTGGGAAATCAAATTTTAGTGGACAAAGGTCAAACAATCAACACTTAAAAACAATCAATCACTTATGCAAATTCAAGGCGTATCAAGGTTTTAAGCATTAAATAAGCATACCACATTATAAAAAAATACATAATAGACATATTAAGCTTAATGAACTATGGTTTACATGCATGTAACCACATGCTTAACAATTTATATATATAAATAAGCAACAATAAGTCAATAAACGTGAATTATAAGCCAAGCAACATAGTAAGCGTGTGTAAGCATGTAAAAATACAAACCATGTTAATTTTTCTAGATTTTAAGTGACTCTTAGGAGTCTTTATTTTCAAAAAAAATAAAACCCTAAAGGGGTCACACATAAAAGCAAGCAAAATATAACAAATATGCGTTTTAAGCATTTTCACATGTTTTTATGTAATTATATAGCTATATGAGCGGCTCATGATGTCACTGTTGGAATTAGTTATCTAATAACCTATTATTACACATAATAATATACGAGCTACATAACGGAAATTTAACACATATAGCATATATAATTAACATAAATAAATAAAAGGAAACCACATACCTTTTAGCAAATAAGCTAAAGAAGAACAAGACTTCTTCTAAACATGAACGTGTGTTAAACCATGTGAAACCAGTAACTGTGTTACTAAAGTAAGTAACCTCTACGTGTATCCACACTACACATCACCCAATATTACCCGAATGCTGGTTCCCGAACTAACGATTATCGAATACCGCATATTAGATATACTAGAAAACAAAAACTCAGATTCCCTTTCATGGGGATTCTTTGGATCAGCTCAAAGAGAGAAGAAGAAGAAAATGGGATGAATGAATGAGGTTTAGGGACCCTCTATTTATAGTGGAAGATTAGGGCTAACTTAGCTTTGGGAAAAAGCTACCTAATCTTAACACTTTTGGTCCCTTCATTTTCTTCCTCTTAGGCCGGCCCCAAAAAGCACACAAACACCCCTCGGGTTTTGACTTTTAGACTACTTAATTATATATGTACATTTACATATTAATTAAGGAGTTTAACGGTTAATTATTCGTAACACAAACAATTAATGACAGTGTTAATACAAATAATACATAAAAACGATATTTATATTTTTCGACCTCTCAACGTTTTGATAATAACAAAATGTAAAAA
>BQNB010163162.1:0-14473 GCA_026074375.1 Tanacetum coccineum | reverse complement strand
ACAGTTGGTCCGGTTCCCTTTGCTAAAGCAGGTCGGACCGGAGGAACCGGCTTAACAGGCCTAAGTCCGAATTCAAGCCCAACCACAAATTTGAAATTTAGCATATATTTTTTTTGACTAAATTTCTTGTATCATGAAATTATATAGATAAGAGGTTGGAGTGTACATTTTTAATGACGTGACAATTTTTTTTGAGGTAATGAAAAGACGTCAAGAGTCCGTGATCATTTTTGATGATCTTCCAAGCTTAAGGAACAAAAAGACATACTACAAATAGATCTAAAAGAAATTTCTTTGTAGTTTCCGAAATTCATTTGATCGGTTTTAAAGAATTAAAATACAGTATATTTTAAAAATCTTTGGTAGCCTGCTCTTGATACTAATTGTGGAAAACTAGAAGGGGGGGTTGAATAGTTTTACTAATTAAAATTTTAATTTCAAGATTTCTTATTAAATTGTTCAGATGGTTGTTAGATCAATTTGTTAGTATGATATACACTCATCATTTAACGATATATGCAAAACATAAAAGTAAAGAATATGACACAAGTATTTATAGTGGTTCGGCTACAAGGACTCCTTCCTTGCCCTGCTCCACTTCCCGAGTCACCTACTCGAGAGTTTGAAAGCACTACACATCAAACTCCTTCAATCGGCGGAGAAGCCTCACAACGTCGCTTACCCTTTATCCGGTGCTAAGCTAAACACCGAGTCCTATTATGGAAGAACCAATCCTTCGTTGCTTACCCTTTATCCTGTACTAAGCTAAATACCGTGTCCTAATCATGGAAGGACAAAACCCCACAACATTCACCCTTGATCTAAATGCAAGTATCTAACACACATAGAACCGACCTCACAATATACAACTCAAATCCTAACTTTCTACAAACTAGTTTTTCCCTAGCCATTCTCGACTCATTACAATGATAGATTAAGAATGGGAATGAAGAATGAGATGATGACTCAAGATCAGTAGATGGATCTTCATAAGAAGGGAGATCCTTGCAATAAGCGAGACTTGAAGCTTGAAATTGTATGCATAAGTCGGTGAATCTTCTCCTATTAAGAAAAACACCAAAAACACTAATATGATAGAAACATGATCAAAGATCAGAGATGAGATGAATGTGACAGAAAAGTAGATGAGAATGTGTGTTAAAACAAGAGAATTAGCTTGGTATTTATAGGCCTAAATTCTACTGTAGCACGGACCCTCCGATTCCATCTTCAGGATGGAACCGGCCAGTATAAACCTATGAAACCGACTGTTTTGTAGCACGGTTCCACCGGTTCTGAGAACCGTCCAGTGTAAAGATATGGAACCGGCACTTATGACATCAAATATGGGTTTAAGATTGTGTGATGTCACCAATGATGTATTTATCTTAAAAAATGATTTTTCCATTTTATAGAGAAGTAGTATATGTTTAAGGAAAACTTTATTATGTTTACTTAGATAATCCTAAGTCTATACATCATTAAAAATGAATATATTTGTTTTAACCAAAGTGCCTAAAATGGTTTGTACAAAATATATTATGTATGTTTTGGTAGAAATGTTCCTCGGTAATATATGATGCAAATGGTGATAATGATGATAGTCGAGTTAGAAAACTATTGGGTTAACACGAATAAACTTTATTTTCTACTTCCGATGATTTTATGTTTCTCATCGACAAAACATGGATAGGTCGTAAAATATAAATAAATGTTTTTAAGGTTTATTCGTATTAACACAATTCAAATGTGATATTACGGCTTTTCAGTGTGACCCTGGTGGTGAGTTCGATAACACCAACCTCCTTTAATTATTTGCTCAGCACAACATTCAATTTAGATTCTCATGCCCCAAAACCTCCAAACAAAATGTTAAGTCAGAACGGATGATACGAACCATTAATAATATCATATGCACGCTTCTTTTCCAAGCTCACATTCCATCAACATTTTTGGTCGAAGCATTACAAATGGTTGCATACCTATTAAACCTCCTTCTATCCACCGCCACTCAAAATGAAATACCTTATACCAAACTATTCAACAAACAACCCGACTACTCTCGTTTACGTGTTTTTGGATGTCTTTGTTACCCACACCTTTACCCTCCACACAAACTTCCACCTCGTGCTACTCTATGCATTTTTTTAGGATATCTCGCTTCTCACCGTGGGCACCGATGCCTAGACCTTTCAACTAACAAAATTATCCTTTCTCGCCATGTAACATTTGATGAACTTCAATTTCCCTATGCCTCAATTACATCCCTTAATCCACCATCGCATAGCTTTCTCGACCCTCAACCTTCGCTTATTACTCATCATGCTATATTTAACCTCAACCCAAACATAATGACACAAGACACCCCTTCGACCCAACAAGAACCGGCCCCACACAAACCTGCCTCACCAACCCCCTATTCGGCCCAATCCAACTCGGCCCAGTCCATTACTCCACATACTAACTCACCTTCGGCACATTCCACTTTGACTCCTACTATAGGTCACACGATCCAACCCGACCCAACCACACTTTCGCACCAACCCACTATTCATTCGACCCAATCTACTTATGGCCCCAATACTGTGCATCGACCTACTCGAACTCATCATATGGTCACACATGCTTAAGTTGGCACATTTAAGCCCAATCCTCGTTTTCATGGTCATACCTCTCACATTTCTCTTCTCCCTAAATCTCCCACTGATGCTTTGTCTAATTATAATTGGCGAGATGCTATGTACAATGAATATAATGCATTAATTAAAAATAGTACTTGGATTCTTGTTAATGCTAATGTGGTTGTTTCGAGACAAATATCATGCAGATGGTTCTTTGAGCAGGTACAAGGCTCGTCTTGTTGCTAATTGACGTAGCCAGCAGTACGGTGTTGATTGTCATGATACATTTAGCCCGGTTGTTAAGCCGACCACTATTCGTACTGTTCTGAGTCTCGCATTATCTCATAATTGGCTTGTTCATCAGCTTAATGTTAAGAATGCATTTCATAACGCGGATCTTTCTGAGACTATTTATATGTACCAGCCACCCGGGTTTATGGATCCTATATTTCCACATCATGTTTGTCGATTACAACGGTCTTTATATGGTTTGAAACATGCACCTCGTGCATGGTTTCAAAGGTTTGCAGGATATACAGTACGAGTTGGGTTTTCTTCGAGTCGATGTGACTCGTCATTATTTATATCTCGGCATGGGTCTGAGGTTGCATATTTATCGATATACGTTGATGATATTGTACTGGCAGCTTCATCTACATATTTACTTCAGCGTATTATCTCTTCTCTACATACGGAGTTTGATATGACTGATTTAGGGGCTTTTAATTATTTTTTGGGTATTTTGGTTACTCGTGACTCTACCGGCATGTTTCTGTAGCTTCTGGATTGGGCACATGTGGCTTCATGTAATCCTACTCGGACTCCGGTTGACACGGAATCCAAGCTTGGTGCTGACGGGGATCCTGTATTTGATCTTACCTTATATCGCAGTCTTGTAGGTGGTTTACAATATCTGACATTTACTCGTCCTGATATTTCTTATGCTGTACAGCAGGTCTGTCTCTATATGCATGATCCCCGAGAGCCTTAATTTTTGGCTCTTAAGCGTATTCTCCGATATGTGCATGGTACGTTGTACTTTGGGCTTCAATTATATACATCATCCATTGGCTCTCTTATGGCATATTCTGATGCAGATTGGGCGGGTTACCCCACTACTAGGCGTTCTACTTCAGGTTATTATGTCTTATTAGGGGGATAATATACTCTCATGGTCATCCAAGCAGCAACACACTCTCTCTAGATCTAGTGCCGAGGCTGAGTATCGAGATGTTGCTAATGCAGTGGCTGAAACTGAATGGATTCATAATCTTCTTCATGAACTTCATACGACAGTGTCATCTGCTACTATTGTTTATTGTGACAACGTCAGTGCTATTTATATGACCTCCAATCCTGTTTAGCATCAGTGAACCAAACACATTGAGATTGACATACATTTTGTTCATGATATGGTTACTCGTGGTCAAGTTCGTGTTCTTCATATTCCATCGCGTTACCAATATGATGATATATTCACCGAGAGGTTGCCTTCTGCTTTATTTGAAGAATTTCGTTTCAGTTTAAGTGTTCGGTCATCTCCCAGCTTGCTTCTAGAATATGTTAGAATAATCCCTTTAGTTATTATGGCCTTGACCATTTGAACCCTTAAGTATGCCTAAATGACATATTATACCCCAACTAACAATTAACAGTTATTTGATGGAAATAACTGTCATAACTATATTATCTCTGGGTGTGGTCATTATCCTGTATTCTGTCACATAAAATCTCTCTCAATCAAACACCATAACTATTGAGAAATCCCTCCATCGGATTGGTGACTTTACTACCGGAATTGACAAACCCTACCGTCATGATTTCATCCAATCCTAATCCATCATCAAGTAAGTTCTCTTTGATGTTATTGTCATGATTACATGAGATTGATCCTGGATATGTTTAACTAATTTAACATGTGGCATCAGAGTGGTTTAAAATCTCATGAATAATAATTATTCGATAAAAGGCGGAAACATATTGGTATCCTTTTATACGAATAAGAATTTCAATAAATGATAAATTGTTGAGTGCCTATATAATTGGAACTTCTTTTAATGAATCAAATTTGCAAGTCAAATTATTGAATGGCATAAATTTATTATTTTATTCACAATCGGTTGATGTTATATGTCACTGGATTAATTCAAGGAATAGATTAGTGCATACCACGTGTATTCCTATATTATAATAGTATTGATTCTTGATTTCTTAATATATGAATCCATTGATAGTCTTATGAAACTCAACATGATTAATTATGATAGGATATACGTGTTTTAATGTTTCATATATTCTTTTACTGTTTTATGTTTTGATCAGTATGTATATGCCCATCACATAACATTAGAACTTGATTGTTTCTTCATTATGTGATCCGAATAACGTTTTATATGATTCCCCTACTTTATGTTCAATAACAATATGAACATGCTCAATAGTTATGGGAATTATGTTTAACGTGATACGCAGAACATATTGGGTATATTAAATGGCAACTTTTATGTTAAACTAGATAATCACTCCAACGATTGGTTATTTAGATTGATATGCGAGTTTATTCATGCCATATTTTGTAATTGTTCATGTTATCACTCAATGAACCCAACGGCTATTTGTATGATAACTTGAACAATGAAATTCATTTAAGCATTACTAGCATATGTGTTACGTTTCTGGCCAACGGTGATATGTAATATGTATGTATGCTTAGTCTAATTAAAGATGTCTAATGGCTTAATTGTCAACTAAGCCAACGCAAGGTTGATAATTAGACACAACATCTTATATACCTATTATTTTGGTGTTTCATGATAGGTTATCCTTATAACTGATATGCTTCCCTTTACATACATATCCCATTAATTCATTAAGTTTTATCTGAGCATACTTTTAATTTTCAATCTATGTCAGCATCTACCTTAACTTCCAATACGGGTTACATGTCCGGAATTGAACCCTTAACTGGTACTAACTTCTCAACATGGAGAGATCAAGTAAAACTTACTCTCGGAGTAATGGATCTTGATCATGCACTTCGTATCGATCCTCCCGCTGCACTTACTGCTGAAAGTACAGCAGATCAAAAACGTGCTTATGAACAGTGGGAGCGATCTAACCGTATGTCGCTCATGATCATTAAGAACTCCATATCCGTTGCCATTCGAGGAGCCATTCCTGACTCTGAGAATGCAAAGGAGTACTTAAGCTCCGTAGAGGAACAATTTAAAGGGACTTCAAAAGCCCATGCAAGTACTTTGATCCTTAAAATGTTGACTAGTAAGTATGACGGGGTTAGTGGTGTACGTGAGCACATTATGATGATGAGAGATATGGCAAACAAACTGAAAGGCATGGATATGGAAACCAGTGAAGGTTTCTTAGTTCATTTCATTATGAAGTCTCTCCCTATGCAATTTGGTCCTTTCAAGATCAATTACAATACGCAAAAGGAGAAATGGAAAATGAGCGAACTGATTGCTATGTGTGTGCAAGAGGAAGAACGCCTCAAAGTTGAAAAGCCTGATGTCGTTCATGTTACTACCACTAACTCCAATAAGAGAAAGGGCTCATGGAAGAGCAAAGGTTCAAGTGGAGATAATTCTACTCCAAATAAAGTCCAGAAAACGGATACAAGTACTAGCTCATTCCAAGGCGGTCCAAAGTGTAGTTTTTGCAAATAAGAAAGGGCAATTCACTCAAAAAAGATTATCCAAATTTTAGGAATGGATTACAAAGAAAAGGTATATTTGAATCTTTTATGATCAATGAATCTTTCAATATTAATGTCCCTATTAATTCATGGTGGATTGACTCTGGATCCATGGTACACATTGCTAATTCTTTACAGGGATTCCGTACAATCCGGAGATTGGAAAGAAACCAACGAACGGTTAAAGTCGGGAATGGAGTTGATTTGAACGTAGAAGCTATTGGGACCCTTTCATTAATATTGGAGGGTGGCTTTTGTTTAAATCTTTATGGAACTCTTTATGTACCGAGCATGACTCGAAACCTAATATCTGTATCTAAACTAATTATTGATGACTTTATATTTACGTTTGGATACAATAAAGTATATATTAGTTTAAATTCCCGTGTTGTTGGTAATGGTTGTCTTGAGGGAAACCTCTTTAAGTTATGTTTAGATAATCATTTTTTGGAATCTTTATTATCATTTAACGTTAATGAGAATGTGAATCAAAATAAGGGAAAACAAGATTCGAAAACCTCATCAAAATTATGGCACCAACGTTTAGGCCATATTTCACGAGACAGAATAACTAGACTTGTGAAAGATGAAGTTCTACCTAATCTTGATTTCTCATATTTTGAAAAATGTATAAAATGCATAAAGGGAAAAATGACCAAAGGAAATAAGAAATGTGCCACACGAAGTACCGGATTATTAGAACTAATCCATACAGACATATATGGACCTTTTCCTTCGGACATTCGTGGTCATAAATCATTCATTACCTTCATTAACGATTACTCACGTTACATGTACTTGTTCTTAATTAATGAAAAATCTGAATCACTTGAAATGTTTAAAACTTTCAAAGCGAAAGTTGAAAATCAACTTGACCGTAAAATTAAAGTGGTGAGATCGGATAGGGGAGGTGAATATTATGGAAGACATATAGATGTTGGTCAAGCTCCTGGATCTTTCTTTAACTTTTGTAAAGATCATGGGATTATTAACCAATATACCATGTCGAGTACCCCTCAGCAAAATGGTGTAGCTGAGAGGAGAAATCGCACCCTTATAGACATGGTTCGTAGTATGTTAGCAAATTCAAACCTTCCTAAATTTCTTTGGACTGAGGCATTGAAAACGGCTGTCCACATCCTTAACAGAGTTCCCTCTAAATCTGTTCCAAAAACACCATATGAAATTTGGACAGGAAGGAAACCCAGCTTACGATATTTGCGGGTTTGGGGATGTCCAGTCGAAGCTAAGTTATACAATCCTCAATCATGAAAACTGGACTTAAAAACCATTAGTTGCTTTTTTATCGGGTACCCAGAACGATCATAGGGTTACCGATTTTATTGCCCGTCTCATAGTACCATAATTGTCGAGACACGTCATGCAGAGTTTCTTGAAACTGCTAACAACAGTGGGAGCGGTTCATTTAGAAGAATTGAACTACAAGAGGCTCGAGATGAGACACCTATAATTCATGTGCCCATCCTGATTAGCACGCCACTTGACACCTCGAATGATCACTTAATTGCTCAAGATCATCCAAATAATGTCGAAGAAAATGAACCTAACCCTGAAATTAATGTTGAACCACAAGAAACTCAACAGCCGTTGCACATGTCGCAACAAAATAGGCAGCCCACAAACTTTGACGATTACTATACCTATTTGAATGAGGTTGATTTTGACTTAGGGAAATGCAATGACCCTGAATCCTTTGAGGATGCCATTACTTGTGACCCATCAGCTCATTGGAGGGAAGCAATGGAAGATGAGTTGAATTCAATGAGCAAAAACAACGTTTGTGAACTTGTTGAATTACCAATGCAAGTGGGTCTATAAGACCAAACTTGACCTAAATGGAAATGTTGAACGATACAAAGCTCGTTTGGTTGCGAAAGGGTATACTCAAAAAGAGGGCATTGATTATAAAGAAACATTTTCTCCTGTATCAAGAAAAGATTCCTTAAGGATCGTAATGGCCCTTGTAGCTCATTTTGACTTAGAGTTACATCAAATGGATGTTAAAACAACATTTTTTAATGAAGATTTACACGAGCCCAACCACAAGGTTTTAAATCTAAAGGCCAAGAACATCTAGTTTGTAAACTCAAGAAATCTATTTATGGGCTTAAGCAAGCATCTCGTCAATGGTATTTAAAATTTGATGAAGTGATGAAGAAACACAACTTCATCAAGAATAAGGTAGATCAGTGCATATACCTCAAGATGAGTGGGAGCAATTTTATTATACTTGTGCTTTATGTGGATGATATCCTTTTAGCAAGTAATAATATTGATTTGTTGCATGAGTCAAAACATTTTCTATCTAGAAACTTTGACATAAAAGATCTTGGCGAGGCTTCGTAAGTTATTGGAATTGAAATTCACCGAGATCGAGCCAATGGGAAATTAGGATTATCCCAAAAGGTATATATTGAACGCGTACTCAATAGGTTCAATATGCAACATTGCTCTCCCCCAATCGCTCTCGTAATTAAGGGTGATGTTTTCGGGTCTCATCAATGTCCAAAAACTGAGGTTGAATATGAGGAAATGAAGCGAATTATTTATGCTTCCGTAGTAGGAAGCTTAACGTATGCTCAAGTTTGTACTCGACCAGATGTCGCTTATATATGCGGCATGTTAGGCAGGTTTCAATCTAATCCTGGCCTACTTCATTGGAAAGCTGCTAAGAAAGTGTTGCGATATTTACGAGGAACCAAAGAGTACAAACTAACTTATACTAGATCCGACAACCTTGAAGTTATTGGATACTCGGATTCAGACTTTGCGAAATGCAAAGACACTAGTAGATCAACTTTGGGATATATTTTCATGCTGTCAGGTGGGCCTATTTCTTGGAAGAGTAAAAAACAAGTGCTAACAATGACATCAACAATGATGGCTAAATATGTCTCAGTTTATAATGCGACATGCCATGCAATGCTGTTGAGAAATTTGATCACTAGACTCAAAATTATTTACTCCATTTCAAGGCCATTAAGGATTTACTGCGATAATAGCGCAGCTGTGAGCTTCTCGAACAGTATAGTTCAACTGGAGCTGGTTTATACCTCGATACAAAGCACTTATTTATACGTGAAAGAGTAGAGGAACAACGTATATGTATCAAGCACATTAGGACTCATGAAATGCTTACGGATCCGCTAACTAAAGGTCTACCACCTAAAGTATTTCAAGGCCATGTTGTCAAAATGGGTTTTCGCCAAGACCTTACATAATGTTGTAGTTAGTGCACTATTTCATGATAACGTTTAATTACAAACAAGCGCTTTAAGACAATATCCTTTACTATAATGTCTAGTTTGTCTATATTTACTTTTAATTGTACACACTTATGGTTCATTATAGACAAACGTATTTGTACCACATTATTCCATTGTCATTCTGGCTTAATGAAATCATTTATTTCATATTAGTACCAAAGTTATAATGGATGGGGTCCCGTGTCAAACGCGACACGTGTGGCTGTATCTTTTTGCTTTGGTGCTATTATGGAATTATGACAATTTCTTATAAACTTGAAACTGGCCAATATAAATTCTCAAGTTTATGTATACATCTAAATGGTCCTACGGCCAAGTGGGAGAATGTTATAATAATCTCTTAATTATGTGGCCTTGACCATTTAATGACATTATCTACCCTAAGTACCAATTGACAGTTATTGATGGATATAACTACCATAACAATAAAATCCCAGGGCATTGTGATTTCTTGTATCTTGTCACATAAAATCTCTCTCAATAAAACACCATTACTATTGAGAAATCCTTCCATCGGATTGGTGACATTACTACAAGAATTGACAAACCTTAACGTCATGACTTCATCCAATCATAATTCATCATCAAGTAAGTTCTTTGATGTTATTGTTATGATTACATGAGATTGATCCTTGTATGTTCAATTAATCCAACACTTTTTTCACCATGTACAATTATGACAATTTGCAATAATAAACTAACATCCTTTACATTTTTTAAAACATTTTATTTATTTAAATATAATTTTTTGTTAACCGTGATCCTATGAGTTATGTTTAAGCATTTTATAAATAAATAAAAACATCGATCAATGAACAACAATATCTTTTTGGTTAACATTACTTTTCACGTTTAGAATGATTGAATGTGTATAAATGTATAATTAAGAAATATATATATGAGTTTATTGAGTGTACATTTTATATTTATGAAATACTTAACCATATACTATAAGGCGGTAGCAAGAGCGATAAACAAATATAAGGGGTCGTTTGGTTTGTATGTGAGTTTGGAATTAAAATTAGGAATGGTAAAGATATGATAGAAATTGAGGAGTGAAAAAATAATTATTGTTTACAAAATTAATTATATTAAATAATAAAATTATTATAATTATAATATTTTAATGATGTGACAATGAGAGATATAGACACAAGAGTCTTGGTCCCACTACAAAAAATTAATACCCACCATGCTTATGAGAAATAACTTCTATGGGTTTTAAGCTCATTCCCCGGTATCAACTTACCAACCAAACATTATCTTTGACTGCCACTCCCATTCCACCCATTGAAAACCCACCAAACAAACACCCCCTAAACCTTTATCTAACACAAATAGAAAAGTGTATATTTAACTTGAGAGAAAACACGGTACTTCTCATATTAACCCATTAATTGGGCTAATATGTGGAATACGATTATTATTTTTCCGTAAAGCAAAAGCTTCAAAACGCAAATCACATAAAAATGTACTCAAAAGTACCAAACTTTTTTTATTGATTGCAATGTAAAACATCAGCGAAGTTTCAACTCATTTAGTCGGTTAGCAAATTTTTCAACAACCTTTTACAGCGACCCACCACCACCATAACCCGCCGTCACCACCTTCACTTATCACCACAACCATCATAGTCCACCATCACAACCTTCATCTATCACCACAATCCACCAACACCACCACCACGACAACCATTATCGGTTGTCGCTACCATCACACCACCATCATAGCCAGCTGTGTTTGATCATAAATGAAGGTGGTGGTGGTAGGTTATTGTGGTTGTGGTGATATATGAAAGTGGTGATGATGGGTTATGGCGGTGGTGGCTTCTGGTAAGGTGGTGATATAATAAGGTGGTGGTGAACTGGTGATGGGTAACTGAAAAACTAGTCGCTGGAAAAGGTCGTTGGAGAATTTGATAGCCGGCTAAATAACTTTGAAACCCACTGGTATCAAAAGAAAGTTTGGTAGGCTAAATTGCCAAAAACAACAGCGTGTCTTAAATTTAAATTGGGTATAAGTTGGGTACATTTGCGATTTACTCGATTTTAAAAAGAGATTTCACAACTTTTGAAAGTAGATTAAACAAGGGCAGATGATAGAATAATCAATTTTACAAAATATTCTAACAAATACCCAATTTTTATCCAAAAAGCCATTATACTTATAAAACTAGCAAGGTCTTGTTACATTTTTCGGATTTTAAAAAAAAAACCCAAGGCTTAACTTGCTAGTCAAATCTTATGATTTAAAATTTTTTTTAGCAAAATGAACCTAGCTTGTTTTCTAAAAACTAGCAAAGTCAACTTTGCAATTTTTTTTGTAGAAACTAAGCAAGGTGAACCTTCAACGATGAAGATTGGAGTATGTTGTTTAAAAAACTAGCAAAGTTGAAAACTATCAAGGTTCATCTTTCGATTCTTTTTAAAAAATTAGCAAGATAAACCTTGCGATTCTTTTAGAAAAACTAGTAAAGTTTGACTAGGAAGCTTAACCTTGCTATTCTTTAAAAAAATATTGTAAATTGTAGCAAGACCTTGCTAGTTTGATGAGTGTAACGATTTTTTGCGCAAAGATTGAATATTTAGTGAAGTGGGGTGAGATCAAGAAATAACAATATCATCTCAAAGAACACATCCTAGCATTCAATTTTTATCAAATAAAAAAAACACACTTTTCACCCTTTTTTTAAAACAACATATCATGCAAACGGTAAATTGTCAAAATACGAAAAATACACCATCGCGACGAGAATATTATTATCTTTCAGTAGACAGGCACTTTGATATATTTTCGGCGAATTTTTAGAATTGAAATTTCCGTCTAGAAAAATCACACGTGATTTGTAAAATCACTTGTGATTTTTTTTATTTTTTTATTTTTTACAGCATAAACAAATACCTTTTATCAAAATAGGAAGAATTACATGTATATCCTTCTCAGTTTTGTAATTACATCAATGACATTTCCAAACTTTTATAATTACATCAATATCTTTTACAAACTTTTAACTTCTCATATATATTCAAAAATAAATTAAATCATAATTATAATTATTTTAAGTTTTGAAACTATTATATATCTTTTGTCTATCTCCTATATTGATAATAATTATATTTTTTATATATACTTTTTGGCCTCGAGAGATGAAAGAACATGTTAATTTTTGGATATACATGTGCATTCAAAGTTTGAGAAGGATATTGACGTAATTACAAAGGTGAGAAGGATATTGATGTAATTACCTAAGTTTCGGAAGGATATTAACGTAATTACAAAAGTGAGAAGGACATTGATGTAATATTGAACTTTAGTAACGATATAGATGTAATTGCCCCCATTATTTATTACTAGTTTCAAGTCCCGCCCGTTGGGCGGGGAGTTTTAAGATATTGTTGGAGATGTAAAGTGGACAAATAAATGTAATTAGCGAGAGAGTTTATAAGACAATATTGTCAAACATTGATTTAGCAAAGAATAAATATGATATAACATAGTATAATTTGTTATGAGCTAAAGTAGTAATATAAAAACTAATTAATAGTATTTGTGGTAGTTTCCATCTTTGTAAACAACATAGCAATTTTAAACCGTTATTGTTTTTTTTCCCTTGAAACAACTACATATACTTGTCCACGTCAAAAACTGTTCGTTCCAAATATAGTCCCAACTTTGACAAAACTCATCATCATTTTGTACTTATACTTCTTCATAGTGAAAGCCCACATAAGTTAGCTTTTACATGTTAAATTTTCGCAATCAGGCTCCCATTTCCGTGTAGAAGCTTACAAAGACCAGCAACATAAACCGTAGCAAAAACCATGAGGTGCTTTTTTTTATCAAACTATAAAGTCAATAAAATTTAAAAGTTGGCTAATAAAGCTTACGTAATTGATAAGCCTTGCATAGTATGACGCAGAATCTGCATCCTTAAGATCCGAAAAAACTTTAATTCCATTAATTGTTACCGTCATCATATCACCACGTAGTTGGACATTTTTGTTTGGCTAACAACCGAGGCTTAAAGGTCACGTTCAGTATCCATACCCATAGCCTTAGCAACTTCCACAGACTGCGCATTCTGGGCTCTTATTTCTATTTTTCTTCCTCTCTTTTTGTGTCCTTTAACCATCTTTTTGGCCTCGAGAGATGAAAGAACATGTTAATTTTTGGATATACATGTGAATTCAAAAGTTTGAGAAGGATATTGACGTAATTACAAACGTGAGAAGGATACTGATGTAATTACCTAAGTTTCAGAAGGATATTAACGTAATTACAAAAGTGAGAAGGACATTGATGTAATATTGAACTTTAGTAAGGATATAGATGTAATTTCCCCAATTATTTATTATTATTATTTACATAGTATTGGAAGTAAAACGAGAAACAAGTTGTATCGCTAGTCCTTTTTAATTGCAAAGCTAGTAATTCTTTTGCAAACTACATTTTTGGATTTGGGTTTCATAACATTGTTATTTATAACCCATTAGACTATGTTGAGTAGCTCTATCGCCTCAGATTTAAGAAAATTAAAAGTATTGATGTGCGGTTGTCGTAGGACTTCTATACGAGAAGTTTTACAACTCCCTAGGCAGTGCACCTAATCATTATAGTGTAGTATAGGCAAGACTCGGGGTTGTTTATCGTTCACTCGAGGAATAGGTTAGGAAGGTGTTATCCCAAAAACTTAACCCATGTCACAACAATAAGCCATACCAAGAAGCAAGATTGAGTAGAAAATAAGCTAGGATGTAGAGAGAGAAAAATTAGATTAGAGAGAATGGTATGGTTACACACACATGAAATGTGAGAAATGGCAACCAACACCCTCTCCATGTGTGGAGAGGGTT
>BQNB010163161.1:0-14473 GCA_026074375.1 Tanacetum coccineum | reverse complement strand
ATACTAGGTTTAGAAAGATGTTTCGGCCTTGGCTAGAGGCGTTTGATTAAAGATTTGAGTTGGCGTTTTATGTAAAAACAGAAGGATTTGTTTTTGCTCCTCTCTAGGTCTAAACTTCATTTGAAGTGATCCCTAATGCTCAAATATCTTATACATGCATTTATTAAAGTTTCCACATGTGTCGGGTAAGAGGAAAGCCGACATGATCAAATCCATAAAAACGGACTTCGCAAATGGCGGGTCGGCGACGCGCTAACGCATGCCCAGCGCGCCATAGATAAATATCCGGTTTTCTAAATTTAGGCAATCATTTGTTATTTTGCGTTTTACGAATGTTTATTTGTCATCTATAAAACATAAAGGAGATCCTAGTCAATGTTGCACCCACAATCTCCCCCTTTTTGATGATGACAAATAATATTTCGGAAAGCAAATAAAATTACAAACATAGCGAAGATGAAAACCGCCGTTAATGAAGTTAGTGTCTTGATCTTCGCATTGTAATTTGGTAAAGCTTGAACATTGCATTGTCTTCGCCTTGAGTCTTACATAGTTCCATGTATGCTATGGTTCTTTTGCTTCCGTAAGCTTTCCTTCTTTCGTAATCTACTTAACGTCTTGATCTTGGCCTTGTAATTTGGTAAAGCTTGAACATTGCATTATCTTCACCTTGAGTCTTACATAGCTCCATGTATGCTATGGTTCTTCTGCTTTCGTAAGCTTTCCTTCTTCCGTAATTTTCTTGTTTTTATAAGCTTCAAGGCTTTGCTTTCCTTCTCCCCCTTTTGTCAAATCAAAATGGCAGGATCTTGGTATTTAATTGGAAGGTTGGTATCTTTATAGAAGAGAGGAATCGATACCATTGTATGTGCTCCCCCTTGTTCTAAGGTGGGGATCCATGGGTCAAGAGCATCACCTTCGAAGGTTTTCTTGGCTACAACTAGCAACAAGCAAACACAAGACAACAAACGCAACAAAGTATATACACATGTACAAGTCCTAAGTGGGTTAGCTTACCATTTGGAATCTTAGAAACAATAATGGATAGAATCATGGCAATAAATATGCATCTAATTTTAGCAAAATACTTCATAACATCATTAAAGTTGTGGATCCATATTAAAAGCACTATACTAGTACTTTGACATGAAAGCACTATGCTAGTTCCTTACATAAAAGATAAAAATTTTCACTTATTTATGCATTCCTAACATCCTATTTCTTAGAATTCATTTACTTTCTCCTTTCCTTTGTCATTCCTTTTGATCTTCTCATCTTCTAACTTTCTATTCATCTTAGATATGATGTCAAGAAGCATTTTAAGACTATGATAAATAGACAAGAGCATTTCTCTTGACTCTATTCTTGCTTCTTTGAGGGCATTCATCATATGAGTTGTATTCTCACAACAAATAGAATACGCATCCTCATTCAACCTTGGGCTTAAGGGTTCTTTGATCTTACCCTAAATCTTACTTTTTGCAAATCCTCTTAAGATAAATTTAAACATTATCCTTTCATCACCTTCATATCCCTTCATTGTCTCATTTTTCCTTTTCTTTTAGCCTTCTCCTATTTCTCCCTTATTTATGGATAGTTCTAAATTTGACATTTTCCTATACTTTGTGATACAAGAGTGTATGATTGCGAAGATTTGATTTTATGTTTTGAAAAACCTTTTGAGGTAACACATTCTTGATATCTTCCTTTTTGTTCTTGATGTAATGGTGGTGTTTTACTTTTGAGAAATACTATATGGGTTTTTTAATAAAGGATGTTTTGTTTATCTAGTGGTTAATACCCATAAAATTGCATTGATATACAAGTCCAAGTACCAGGTACCTTTTAAATGTGTGTGCAATATTAGTCTAGTTGTTTAGGGTACACTCTTCTATCACATCTTGTCGTTTTCCTTTTTCTTCCTCCTCTTCTTCATCTTGTAATCTCAAACCCAATCCTAGTCTAAGGTAATTGAATTGGTCCCTTTATAATGGTTTGGTTATAATATTAGCAACATTTTCTCCTAATGTGATTTTATCTATAGTGATGTGCTTTTTGACTACATTGTCTTTTAAAAAGTGGTGCCTTATTTCTATGTGTTTTGTTCGAGGGTAATCAATGAGACTTGATGTTAAATTGATAGCACATTTATCATCACATAGTATTGGAACCTCGTTTAACGTGATTTTATAGTCCAGAGACGCTTGCTTCATCCATAATGCCTGTTGACAAGCCCTTCCGACCGTTACATAATCTGATTGAGTTATAGAGTTAGCGAGTGATGTTTGCTTCTTTGAAAACCAAGATGTTAAACAAGATCCTATAAATGTGCAAATATCACTTGTGCTTTCCCTATCAACTACATCAATCGCATGATCTGAATTGGCATATACTAATACATTTACCCCTGTATCCTTAGGATACCAAAGACGTAGGTGTTGTGTTCCCTTAATGTATCTAAATATTCTTTTAACCACTTCTAAATGAGATACCTTAGGATTTTCCTGAAATATAGCTCACGGACAAACACTGAACATTATATCCAGCCTACTAGCGGTGAGATAAAGTAAACTACCTATCATTCCTCTATATTTAGTGATATCAATTAATTCACTGTCTTTGTTTAAAGTAAGGACTCTTCTCCTAGACATTGGGGTTTTGGTGGCTTTAGAATTTTCCATTCCAAATTTCTTTAACATCTCTCTAATGTATTTTGATTGATTGAAGAAGATTCCATCATTCATTTGCTTAATTTGTAATCCTAAAAAGAAGCTAAGTTCTCCCATCATGCAAATTTCAAATTCATCATGCATTAGTTTAGAAAATTCATCGCAAAGCGATTGGCAAGTGGACCCAAAGATAATATCATCGACATAAATTTGAATGATAATAAGAAGCGAGTCTTTTATTTTAGTAAATAGGGTGTTGTCTACTATTCCCATTTTATAACCATTATCTATAAGGAAGGATTGTAATCTATCATACCAAGCTTTAGGAGCTTGTTTAAGTCCATACAAAGCCTTTTTAAGCTTATAAACATGATTGGGTTTTTGAAAATCAATAAAACTGGAAGGTTGCATGACATACACTTCCTCGTCGATGACTCTATTTAGAAAATCACTTCTTACATCCATTTGAAATAGTTTAAACATGTAACAACATGCGTATGCAAGCAAGATTCTAATTGACTCTAATCTAGCAACGGGGGCGTAGGTTTCATCGTAATCAATACCTTGTTGATTATACCCTTGTGCTACTAATCTAGCTTTATTCCTACATACTATACCATTTTCATCTAGCTTATTTCTAAATACCTATTTGGTTCCTATAATGGTATGACATTGGGGACAAGGAACAAGATCCCAAACATCATTACGTACGAATTGATCAAGTTCCTCTTGCATAGCCTTTGTCCAACTTTCATCCTTGATGGCTTCCTTGATATTATTAGGTTCTATGCTTGAAACAAATGCAAAGAAATTACTTTTATCTTGGGCATGTGACCTAAGGGTTTTTTTGTATCTAATTCTCCTATTACTTGATTTATGAGGTGGTCTATAATTTCTCTAATATTTTCTACTTTAGGTATGACTTCCTCTAATTCACCATCTGGATTTTAGGTTCTATCATGATTTTGAACTGCTTGTTCTTCAATCATGTCATCATCTACCAAAGGTGATGTCCTAGATTTAGGTAGGCTTTCATCAAATATGATGTTAATTGATTCTTTAACTTTTAAGGTCTCTTTATTTAGAACTATGTATGCCTTTGATGTTTGCGAGTATCCTAAAAAGATTCTGTTACAAGAAATTGAGTCATTTAAAGTAGGATTTTCTAATGATTCGGAGATAATGCACTTGCATCCAAAACCTCTAAAGTATTCTAGTGAAGGCTTTCTACCCCTAAGTATCTCATATGGTGTCTTATTAGTAGTTTTCCTAATTAAAACCCTATTTAGTATATATGTGGCGGTTTCTACGGCATGACACCAAAATCTTTGTGGGATGAATTATTCATTTAACATTGTACGAATTATTTCTTATAAGGTTTGGTTTTTCCTTTCAACAACCCCATTCGATTGAGGAGTGCGAGGTGCCGAGAAATTATGAGAGTTTCCATGTTTATCACAAAAGACTCCAAATTGGACTTCATTGTCAAATTCTCTACCATGATCCGTTCAGAATGAAACAATTGAATGGCTAAGTAGGTTTTGTAGATTTTTACCTAAGGCCTTTAATTTATCAAAATCTTTATTTTTCGCTTTTAGAAATAGTGTCCATGTATATCTAGAGTAATCGTCTATTATTACCAAAGTATAAAAATTTCCCCTGTAGCTTTGAATAAATGAAGGACCAAACAAATCCATATGTAAGAGTTCTAAGATTCTAGTGGTTGAAATCATGTTTATAACCTTATGACTTGCGTGGACTTGTTTACCTATTTTACATGCATCACAAAAATGATCATCGAATTTTTCTTTTGGTTGTTTTCTTACTAGTTCTTTTGAGGCTATGTTTTGAATTAATTGCATGTTAGCATGTCCTAGTCTTCTATGCCAAAGAGTTGAATTATCTATCATAGATGTAAGACAAAATTTATGTTCGAGAATGGGAAGGATATTACCTAAATCGGCGATCCTGATTTTAGGTGTGATATACTTATCTTGATTCATGGAATATGAAAGTATTGTCTTCTATATTTATTGTTGTGATCCGTGTAGCCATGATACGTAATACGATGATCTTTTAGAGAATCATGCTTACGCCGTACCTAGAATAAACAATGTAACTCAAGGTTTTGGTACCCCACTTTCTTCTGGGTCCATTTTGGTTAGCAAACAAAGAGTTCGAGACAAACAACTTTGGGTCTTGAAGTAGAGCACAAAGTTTGTGTAGGCCGAACCTTGAAAACGCTGACCAAGGGTTGTTTTAAAAATCATGAGTGTTTTGAAAGTTTGGTCCAACGCTCCAAGGTGTTTTTATCCTTTGATTTGGATAGAAGTTTTCTCTCATTTTGAAGGTGCTAGGTTAATGATAGATAGACCTTTGGTTTTTGTAAAAGTTTCTTCTTTCGAAAGAA
Source organism: Tanacetum coccineum (assembly GCA_026074375.1). Taxonomy (NCBI): domain Eukaryota; kingdom Viridiplantae; phylum Streptophyta; class Magnoliopsida; order Asterales; family Asteraceae; genus Tanacetum; species Tanacetum coccineum. Next base: position 9,394 of record BQNB010163161.1, on the reverse strand, counting down.
TGGTTGTTTTGAAAATAAGGTCTTTGGACATATGAATTTGAAGGTCTCATGTGTGGTGTGGGTAAGAGAGATCTAGAGTCAACTCGAGGACGTGTGTATCCAAAAACATTATGTGAGCCCGAGTGATATCCTTGATGTTTTGCTTTTACTCGTTTAATGGATACTTAGTGACCTCGAGTGTTTTTAAAGGGAGTTTGAGGAATTATTGGTTCAACAAAGTTGTTTGACGAACTTACTTTTTGACTTTGTTTAACAAATACTATTGGTTTGTTTTGACTTATGGAGGTGGTTTTATCAAATTTTGAAAATCCAAGACCTTCCTTATCTTGGGAGAGTTTTTGATGACTTAGCATGTCATCCAAAGCAATACTACTCTTGTTGAATTTTGAAAAATTCAATGTTTCGTTTTGAAGTTTGGAAACATTGGTCTTAAAAGATTCAACCTCATGTGTGAGTTTTTGCAAGGTTCAATCACCTCTTTATTGTTTGCAAGTTTATTCACTTCTAATTCGAGTTCATTGACTTTGCTAGAAAGTTTTGAACGTTCCTTTTCTAAAATGCGTTTTACTTGTAAAAGTTTTTCATATGTTTCTAAAAAATCTTTGCTAAACTTTAGTAATTCCTCATTTTCCTTTTGCAAGTTAATAATATTAGAGATAGAGGTATTAGGTTGTACCTCATAGGAGTCGATAGCCATTAGACATGTTGCATCATTTCGAGGTTCATCGTCATCTTCACTATCACTCTAAGTTACCCTAACGAATGCTTTGTTGTTAGGCTTTGGACACTTACTAGCAAGGTGATCCTTACTACCGCAGTTATAGCACTCACGTTCACGTATTGAGCTTTTACCTCATTTACCTTTGACTTGGTATATGTCAAACTTGTCATGAACCTTGACACCTTTTCGTGAGAACTTTCTAAAGTTTTTAGCCATCAAGTTGATTTCTTCGTCTTCATCACTTTTGTCTTGACATGTACTGTTGTCACTAGTTTGTTTCCTAGTAACTTTGGCTTTGAGAGCTAATGAATTAACCTTTTCTTTTGTAACCTTAGAAGCTACACCGTCATTATCCAAGACCATTTCATAAACCTTAAGGTTCCCGATTAGCTTGTCAAGAGGAATAGTAGCTAAGTCTTTGGCTTCTTCAATGGCCGTCACCTTAGCTCTCCATTTTAGTGGAAGAGCACGAAGAAACTTTCTACCATGATTCTTGCTAGAGTAGTTCGGATCTAAAGATTTGAGACTAGTTACAATAGCATTGAATAGAGTGAAACCACTATCGATAGTTTCTTCATTATAGAATGAAACTTCTCATATTCTTGAGTGAGAAGATCAATCTTGCAATTCTTGACTTGTGAATTGCCTTGGTGAGTGATGATAAGTGTATGCCAAACTTCCTTGGCGGTTTTACACATAAAGACACGCTCATACTCTTTGCGGGATAGAACGTTGTAGATGGTCATCTTGGCTTCTTCATTCTTGCCAAGTTGTTTCTTCTCAGTATCCTTGAGAAGTTCATACGACGTTTCTTTCATCAACTTTATTTCTTCGTCTTCAACTTCAAAGTAAAATTCACCGTTTTGGATGACTTGCCACAAGTCAATATCTTTGGACTTTATGTAAGTCTCAAAGTGGGCTTTCCAAAAGCAAAAGCCTCAACATAGTTCTTTTGAGCCATGGATCCTTACTTAACTTTTTTCAAAAATAAGGCTAAGATTTTGAAATCTTTGAAAAAGAAGTTTTCAACATAAAACAACTTCTCGGGAAGGTTTTAACTCTTAGAAACTTGAGTAAACCACTATGATACCAATTATAGAATCGTAGAAGGAGGGGGGGGGGGTAAATACGGTTTTCTTGAGTTTTTCAAAGTTTATAAAACCTCAAGTCTTGAAAGAGCCGAGTGGTGTATTAATCTACTCTGCAAAGTGAACGATAAGTAGATAGAGATAAGAAGAGAGAAGAAGAGACACCATGATATATACTGGTTTGGGAAGGAGGGTTTAGGCCTTCCATACGTCCAGTTGCGAATCCATGACACCGATACTATTCCTAGTATAATCCTTATGGTGGACTATAAACTGTATTACAATTTAACTCCATCGACTTTCAACAAAGCTCAGCGCTCACACAGAAGAGTTACTACCTATGGTATTTCCGCCCTCAGAATCCACCCCTAAGAACTAGAGATTCGACTTAACCTATAACACTAGAAGCCTTTCTCTTGGAAGCTTGTCAAACCCCAACTAGATCCCTAATGATCTAGGCTTGATCTCACGGATACAAGACTTCCCTTACAACTCTATAATGGAAGATAATTTGATTTAAGAATCAAATCCCTAACCTAGCCTAGAGACTCAGTTCTAATAGAAAGGGTATGAGAAAGAAGACCTTCAACAAAACACGCAAGTATGGATTAGGTACTTGTGTGGCTCTCTTACAGAGATGCGTTCACTTTAATAGAATGATAAGGTGATAAGATTAGAACACTTTGATGTTTAGACTTAGAGGATTAGAGAAGAGAATAGAGAGGAAAGAATGTTTGCAAGATATGAGGAATACAAAGGCCAAAGGTGGGTATTTATAGGCTAAGAGTCCCAATTTGGAAAAAACACTTCGAACCTGGTGATTTGCCCACGCGTCAACGCGTGGCCAGCCTGCCAGAATCACGCAAATGTTTTTCCTTGGGACTTTGGCGTTTTAAATACCCGCACTTGTTAAACCCCCGATTGTACTTCACATTATGACCTTTTAATCATTCTTATGCTCAAGGTCAACCAACTCAAATAACCATTTGATAAAATGTTTGTGAAGTATTAAAAGCGTTTTGCTTGTTCGATAAAGTAGAGATAGAAAAGAATTATTGAAAGGGGCATATTAGGTATTCCTCAAATGTGTAACTAGCCTAGTTGGGATAGAACTAAGGTTTAGAAGGTTTAGTTACATACCAAGAGAATATTCTAGGAATATCCCTTGCTTGGTAAGAAAGGGGGAAAAGGAATTTGAAATTTGAATTTCAAATTTAATTAACCACATGTTGGATAAGAGAGATGAGTTGTGGATGGGTTAGCAATGAGTTGTCTTGATAAGACTTGATGTGATAGAAGGGAGCCTCTTGAGCTCATTTGAAATGGAGGGTTGAGATGAGAGGTGTACATATGGTTGAGTGGCATGATCAAAGGTTATGAGAGAGTTGTGTTTGTTATGTGAGTGAGTAGAGAGTGTTTAGAAGATGGTTTGTATTTGTTCGAGATGTAGTATCAATCCAAGGGTTAAGAATAGAATGAGGGAGTTTGAATTGATGAGATGGCATGATCAAGAGTAGAGGTGGAAGTGTGTTTATTATGTTTGTTTGAAAACCAATCCAATGGTTGAGAAGATAGAAGGGTGGGAAGTTGGATTGATGATATGTCTTGATCAAGGGTTGAGAAGAAGTATGTGTATGTGTAATTTGAATTATGTGTAGAAGAAGATAAATAGTGAGTATGTGGTGGAGAATATTTTGAAATGATATGGAAGATTTTGGTAGGGAATGAAGGGAACACAAAGGTACATAAGGTACATAAGAAGTACATGGCTGAAGGAATATTAGTTGGCATTGTTGGGAAGGTTTATGTGAGGAAGGATTATGTATGGGAAGGTGGTTTGTGTTTAAAATGTGTTAAAGAGGATTAGTAAGAAGTAATAAGGATTTGGATGGTAAGTGTGAGTTTGAGGATGTTTAAAGATGAAATCAAAGGATTGATTTAGGTTAACAATCACATTGCTATTAAGAAAAAAAGAGTAGACAAATATGATTATGGGATGGCTTAGAAAGAAGATGTGTAGATGGAGATGAAATCACTTGTTGGGTAAGAAAGACTAACAAGTGATTATATAGAATGGGTTATAGGAGTGTGTAGAATAAGTGAGGACATGTATATGTGAGGAATGAGTTTGTAAAACATTTAAGGGTAAGGAAGTGAGAAAAGTCAAAGTATAATTAACTTCCAAATACCACAAACTCAATTAATCATTTAGACTTTAATCCAAGATATCAACATTGGATTTGATCACTAATCATCTTGATGCAAACAAGCTAAGTGCTTTGCATCTTAAGTAAAGCATATGACATATCGAGAAAGGATGCGTTTATTCAAAGTGACCTCTGACTTAGTTTGACCAATAAAGGAGTCAAACCCGTTACATGATTAGGATCAATTGTGAATCGGAGCAACGATGGATTCGATCATTAGTCATTATGATGCAAACAAGCTAAGTGCTTTTGCATCATAAGTAAAGCATATCCCATAGCGGGAAAGGATGCATTTTATGTAACATTAAATTAAGTTTTTGGTTCGGTTCGGTTGAATTCTAGTTCGGTTTTACCCAAAAAAAAATTAACTGAACTAACCGAACAACCCGATAACCGAACCGATGAACACCCGTGTGAAAGAGTGTGTTTTTCAGTGAAATGAAGGAGTGGTTTGGACTTCTTTTTCTTTGAAATAAGTCTATTTTTTTAATATTATTTTGTAATTTTTTATATAGATGTTATTTTATATTAATATAATGATGAAAAATTAGTTTTTTTTGTTGGACATTGAATAAATCATGTAGGTTATGATTCATTATTGATCACAATATATAGAAGATTACATCAATGAAACCTTAACGGGCCTTAAGCTCACAAACCGGGCTTAGACCTATTTATCCTCAAATACTCCCCCAAAATCCGAGCGGCGAGATCGCAAAAGCTCAGACTGGTGTAGTAAGCTAGAAAAGAAAAAACACAAAACATTAACATAATAAAAGCATAAGTTAGTCGATTGGTAACAAAACCCTACTAACGATCGACTTTAGTCAACTGGTAACAAAGTAGTACCAACGATCGACTTTAGTCGACTGGTAACAAAACCGTACCAACGATCGACCAAAGAGACTGGTAACTAAACCGTACCAACGATCGACCTTAGTCGACTAGTAATAAAGCAATACCAACGACCGACGTTAACAAAAAGTAAACAGTAAAGAAACAAATAATAAAACAAACTAACTTTTTTTTAATAAACTAAACCATTAATGGCTAGTTGTTGCTTTCTTCAACGGTCTTCATCTCCTATTGGCCAACAATATACTTTTGGAAACTTTCTACTTTCTTCTCCACATACGATCTACTACTGCTGCCGTCATCTCGATCTATTAGGGTTTTTTTAGGGTCGGTATATGATAATTAATAGGGTGCTTTAGGGGAGGCCGCTCAACATAACTACCTAGGTCTGAGGATCAGACCCGCTCCGATACCATGTTGGACATTAAAGTTATGATTCATTATTGACCATAATATATAGAAGATTACATCAATGAAAACCTAACGGACCCTAAGCCCACAAACCAGGCTTGGGCCTATTTATCCTCTAATATTTTTAAAAAGGTAAAAAATGGTGGATCTTAAAAGATGAAATTTACTTAAGCCGTAAGAAAAGAGACATTTTAATGTGTGAGTGTTAAAAATAAGATGCTAAGGTGGCGTTGAGGTGTTAAAGTGGCTTCAGCCACTATACCTTGTCCTCTGACATGCGTCTTTACTCTTACCCTTATCAATATTCACACACTTGTACTGGTAAAAAGAACATGTTTGCCCATTGATCCATCATGACTCCATCACGCATAATAGCCCAGATCTTGACGGCGATGTGTTAGTGGTGACATCGACCTACGTCCCTTAACACCATTCGAACCAAACAACAACAATAACGAGGACTAATGGCACGATTGTGTTACTTATAATGGGTGTTGGGTGGTAAGTTCTGGCGATTAGCAACAAAAATCCGAAAAGTGGCGGCGACCTATGGTGAGATTTGACGACTAGCAGCCATTGTTTATGTAATGAGAGAAGATTGAATCATTTAAACATTTGTGTGTGTTGGTGATGACGTATAAGGCGGAAGACGCCCTATAAATCACCCACCAAACATAAGGGCGGACCACACCCCAAAATGAGGAAATATGTTAAAAGAGCGAAAACCGCCATACACATATTCCCACTTAGGCTTGGACTAGAAACAAAATACAGACGTGTCGTCCCAGGTCTACCTTACGGGGAAATCTTTCACTACAATTAATCGCTAAATGGATTCTAAGTCATGGATCACTTAAGCCGCCCAAAAGGGAAATGACAAATACGCTAGAGAAGAGTGCATACCAAGCTTTCCCTAAATGGGTAGGAAATCGGTTACCTGTGAATGTACAGACCCTAGGTACAACCATAATTTAAATAGTAACACCAAGATGATTCGGGTAATGAGGCATGACATGATAGTTACAACACAAACAGTCTATTACTCAATGGGTAATAGCGTGCTTCATCACCCGTGATCCGAAGGTAACGACAAAGGAAGGTCTACTATAAATACCAAGCCACTTGGTGCTCAAAGTCAGACTCTTTTAACTAATCACTCATACGTACAAACACTCTCTCGATCTCTGTCTTTAACCTCACTACATTTTATACTGATTCTTACGCACGAGGTTGATTGTGGGAGCCCTTCCCACGATGAGACTAACAATTTTCTTATCTTAGCAGATCTTAAGCTCGAAATATCATCAAATCATTCATAATCGTATCCTAATAAGCAGCGGTCCTAGCTGGTTATTACCTTTAAGTGATACTGTCTAAATCTTGTATCATCAATTGGTGTTGTTGATGGTGAAAACTAGACATGAAATATATTCTATTGTTATATGCAATGTGATTAACCAAGAGAGATATGAGGGTCGAATAAAACATGTGATTAAATGAAAATAAAAAATAGAGTAAAGTGTAAAATATATACATGTGGTTTGTCAAAAATTCGTCTCATATCGCTGGTTCAAATTTTGTCCAAATATCATCCCTCTGCTAGTATAAGTGAGCCACCGTACATCCATGAGGACGAACGGTGCAAATATTTTGTCAGTTAAGGGGAAAAAATGATAACAAAATACATCCATGTGGTTTGCCCAAAGTCTGGCTCACATCCTTTATGTGCCCATCACTTTTTTCCCTAAACTAACAAAATATTTGCACCGTTCATCCTCAAAGATGTATGGTGGCTAACTTTTACAAATGAAAAGAGGGTATTTGGACAAGGTTTAGGTCAAGGATGTAAGACAGACTTTTTACAAACCACAAGGACGTATTTTGCACTTAGCACTTCCAAAGATAAGTAAATTTCAAAACTTAAAATAAATGAATTTCTATGCTTACGAAGGGTTAATTAGGCTTCAAAACAGAAAGGTGATAATTCTCAAGATGAAAACTGGAATGTTGTTCTTGAAAATTACAAAGAAAAGTAAATTGGGGAAGACGACAAAGATATATTTATCATCTCGCATGCCTTTGACTTTGACTAACGTAAAAAGCATTGAGCGTTAGTAAATAATGTGCTTTAGTAGAATTGAATGCAACAGTGAGTGAATAAATATGTCATGATTTGTAGAAAAAAATCAATGGCAATGAGTGTAATTATGGGAAACCATACAGACATTTTTGTAATTTACCCTAAATTTTAGTATTTGTTAATAAACGAGTTAAACAAATTCAATGTGTTTTGTGAACCAAGATCTATACTAATATATAAAGCATTTTGACACAATTCTTAAAAGTGGAATTGTGGAAAACTGAATCTCATTTTTGGAAGGTACGCATGGCTGGCTCTTGATAAATAAAACGCATATACATCTATAAAATGCATGGACACAAAATGGGTTGACTCATTGATTGATGGAAACTAACAGATATAAAACATTTTGATACTAATTGATTGACTCATTCATTGAAACGGATTAACATGCATAGTCATTGGTGGAAACATTTTAATACGTATACTCATTGGTTGAGTCATTGATTAACACCCACACAATTCACACACACCCATATAAACAATTCACATACACCCATACAAAGAAAACCATTTTTTCTCTCATATCTCATCTCACACACTCTCGCTCGACTTTATTTTTTCTCATGCTTCGTTGCCGCCTGTTGCTTCGAAGCCACCATTCAAGGTGTGTGATGATGGTGATAAGTGCGTAATGATGGTGAGCAAAAGGAGTGTTGTCGGTGGTGTGCGACGAGTGATGATTATGGACCTCATAAGATTATCAGTATTTGTTAAAACCTTGATCTTTATCAAGATCTATGAGCAAAGTTTTACTGAGTTAGATCTAAAATAGATTTGGCATTCTTTATGGTTCAACCATCTCAGTGATGAAGATTCGATTTTTAGAGGTCGGTGTGTGTTTTTTTTCACTTAAACTAAGCACCCTTTTTGTGCTTGATTTTGTTAGTCTCGTAATAACGTTCGCGTGCACTTTGTTCATTGATGGTTTGATTTTATTTTTGGTGTGGTAGTTATGCGATGGTGGAATAAAGATATGAAACTAATGACGCAGATTGCAAGATTGATGATCGAGTGATAATATAACTATATAAGGTTTTGTTTATGATTTTGTCACTTTAGTAGTTTTGTTTTTGTTTTTGTTTAATAAGACTATTTAATTTGTAATTTATATTGAATGTTGTGTTTATAGCTCATGGTGATTCTATTTAAAAGATATAACTGGAGATATAACGGTGGATGAAGATCTGTTTTATGAAGATGGTGATCAGGTAAAAAAACATGGTGGTATTAAGTGGAAAAGTGGAAAAGTGAAAATTTGGGTTTTTCTTGAAACTTGAAACTTGAAAAATGTATTTATGGCAAGGTTGAAAGTTTAATTCCTAGAAACTAATTTAGGGAAGCAAGGATGAAAATCATAGCGGTCACGGTAAGGATTCATCGCAAATCATAGCTGTCCAATATATTGACTTAAAGAAGGCACAATAAGCCGGTTACCCTTTTTTTTAAAACCCTTAGGGTTTAAAGATTACTGTAAGTTATTCTAATTGTGTGTTTTTATCTGTTTTTGGTTACTTTAGGTTTTTGATACATAATTAAAGCTTTCATATTTGATTAAATTAGTTTTTTGTTCTCGTGTTCTTACTCAATCCGTTTTCAATGATTTAGGGGTTTTTGGATGTTGATACTTTGAGCTCTTTGGAGATGGTGGTGTTGTAGGTATGTTGTTTAATTATTTGTTTGATGTTGGAATCTGGTTGATGATCTCCATGTCGCGAAAGAATGGGGAAGAAAAGTTAAGTCAATACCCTCATATATTTGTTAGATGATCTCCATGTTATTTTGATTTACCTCAAATCAGGTCATTAGTTAGATTGTAAATATCAAGCATATAAAAACTCAAGTGTAGGGGTACATGTTATAAACCCCATGTTATGATGTATTATGTTAATCATTCAATAGAAAAAAATAGAAAAGAAAAAGAAAGAGATTGATGTAGAGTTTGTATATATCTTCGTCTGAGTCTTGGCTT
>BQNB010163159.1:3488-14473 GCA_026074375.1 Tanacetum coccineum | reverse complement strand
CAGTTATCATGCGAGCATCAAGGCTGCACCATTTGAAGCTTTATATGGGCGAAAGTGTAGATCGCCAGTTTGCTGGAGTGACGTTGGAGATAGCCAACTCACTGGCCCTGAATTGGTCTGAGAGACAACAGAAATGATTGTTCAAATCAAGAACCGGTTGATAACTACCAGAAGCCGTCAGAAAAGTTATGCGGATGTTAGACGCAAACCGATGGAATTTCAAGTGGGTGATATGGTTATGTTAAAGTTATCGCCTTGGAAGGGCGTAATCCGCTTTGGGAAACGTGGTAAGCTGAGTCTACGGTACATTGGGCCATTCAAAATCATAGAAAGAATTGGTCCCGTGGCATACAAGCTGGAGCTTCCTGAGAAACTCCGTGGGATTCATAAGACCTCTTCAAATGACAATTACCCTCATCTTTTCTCGAGTAATAAGAAGACAAGATTGAGGAATCGAGCACCGGGACGACGCTCCCTTAAGGAGGGGACCATTCCGTATTTAAGGTCACTATTTACTCCGAGCTTTATTTCTATTTTCATTTTTAAGCGAGTTATTAATTTTATGTTTACCCGATTTAGTAAGATTTTCTCGTTTTTAGCTTTGCGTAAGCCGTATTTAGAAATCTATTCCGTCTTCGCATCTCAAGTGGTTTAATAATCTCATAATATTCCCCGATGATTATAATTTACACCATTTTCATTTTCCGTTGTGTTTCGCGTTTACGAAAATTTCTTGCTTAAAACTCGCGTTTTACCTTAAACCTTACCTTTATTTAATTAACCTTACACTATACTTTAATTAAACTTTTATAAACTAAAAATAAAAATAAAATATTTTTTTTCACAAAACAAGCCCTAGGCCGGTTTGTACTAAACCACACATAAACACTTCATAACTTTTTCTCTTTTCTATAAAAACACAATCATACTTCTTCTTTTTCCCATACATGCAAATCTCAAAAAAAAAAAAATTCTCTTCTTCCTTTTGGTCCCCATTGCTGCCGATTTTAGCCTCACCACCACCACCATCATACAAAATTTTCCTACTCCTTTTAGGCATCACAACACCATCCATAAGTTGCTTGCAAAGTTTGGTGCAATTTCTTGAAGATTTGAAGAAGTTAGGGCTTGTTTTCTTAGGTTTTCTTGAGGGTTTTGATTGGGGTTTTGTTGGAAGAGTATTATCATCATTAGAGGAAGGTTAGAAGCTTGTTAATCTTGTGGTCATTGGTTCGAATCAGCCCACACAAGAAAAGAGGGTGTTCTTGTTTGATTCTCTAGCCTAAATCTTTCTTTTTGTAAGCCTAATCTTTCTTTTATTAGTCTTATCTTTTTATTTCTTGTTTTCTTTAATTTTAATCCATGAAAATGGATGTTTAAGTTCTGAATATATATATGTATGGGTAAGATCTTGAGAGGTGTTTATCCATTTATTATGGCATATTTGTTTATGTTCTTAAAGATGAATTAAAATGATGTTTAAAAAGGTTTTAAATTGAAATAATGGGACTGTTTTGAAAATAGTAGCAAAACGTGCGATTATCTAAAAATATTTGGCCTGGAGCCTATGAGTAAATTACATGACTGGAAATATACATGTCTTAGCATCATAGGATAGTTGGATGCTCAACCAACTCCTTAGGATGAGTGAGTTATGGCCAAAACAAGAAAATAGGTCAAATCTGGACATGTGTTTAGAATACGAGTTAAACTCCAAATTTTTGCCATAAAATAATAGATCTTAAAGGTTGGGTCAGTAGTAGACATCATAAGGAAACCATAGCCTTTGACCTCACCTTCATTGCTATCATGGTTTGGGATTTATGGCTATTTTAGTAAAGGGTAAATTTTTTTCTAACTTTCTGTTTTGGACAACCAGGGGTAAAATGGTCTTTTCACATAGTTACGAAACTTTGTAAATTGTGAGACTTACATTTCTGGAAACTAGACACAAATAGATTTCCAGGGGTAAAAGCCTCACCTATAGAACATTTGTGAGCTAGGAGATATGAGTCCATGAAGTCAAGTTAAATTCAGAAACCTAGTTTTTACGTCTAGTCTAAAAATTTAAAAACGTATAGTACACCGTGATAAAATAAAAGTTAGAAGCCGAAACTTGGTAGATGTTCATTTGACTATAAGACCAGGTCAACAAGCAATTTGGGATAAAAAGGACCTGGGAAGTCTAGTGGAATGCCATACATATCTCGGAAACACATCTCATGATCACTATGTTTTAATTTTTTACGGTATTGTTACTTCTACGAACTAAATAGCGTCACGTATTTTTAGGAGGGTGCCTAGAGTACTTCCCGCGTCATTCAAGACCATATACGTCTGATCTAAGTTCTTACGTTGAGTTCATAGCCTAGCCTTTCCAACGTTTTAACTGTATTTATAAAACCCCGCAGGGAGTTACAAGCTTTTTTTACATAAATTGATCACAAAGTAAAAAGAAACTTTATGGTATGCTGGACCCGTAATAATGAGACATAATTCATAAGTAGCAATTGCTCTAAAAGAAAGAAGAAAGAATTTGATGGTGCCTGGAGTGATGTGTTTTGATTGGGGAGTTTGGGAGCCCCGACAACATGAACTTGTAATTGCCTATAAAGGGATAAACGCGCAAGTACCAGTAAATAATCTATTGGGTTTGACATTCCCTGTCCGATGTCAGGGAATCGAATCCTTTCGAGCACCCAGTCAACGGACAATTTGTATTTAGAAGTTAGGTATAAGGCAATAATACCTAGTTATGGGGCAACAAGAATTACATACAAGATATGAGTTAACGTCAAGGCTTCGGTGTCATGAGCTTATTGCAATAGAAACTTGATTAATGGCTTGTCCGTACAACAAGTCACACGATGAACAAAACTTGTGTTCTCTTTTAACTCTTACAAACTCTATGGATTCACTCAACATTATTGTTGACTTTTTAAGCATGTTTTATCTCAGGTAACCAAGGGTGATGGATGCTATGTACGAGGAGTCTGCGCTAAAAGTTTTTAAGAACTTGTATTTTGTTCCATTTTATCAAACTAATCATCCATGTTTTGGAAAAACTTATGTTATGAAATTGGTAACGATCCTGTGGGACGTATGTTGATTACTCTGAAACTTCTTTAAATGGAACAATGTTTTTAAACGCCTCTTTTCGAGTCGTTTTCTATATCCTTGTGTAATTGTGCTATGAATTAACACCCAATGTTGTATATTCCGCTGCGTGAAAATTGGGGGTGTTAAAGTTGGGTTTTCTTTTTGGCCACTAAGGATGAGACTCCTAAGATCCTTAAGAACTTCATAACTGGCATAGAAAACCAAACAGACCATAAGGTTAAAACAATCAGATGTGACAGTAGAACTGAATTCAAGAATAGAATTATGAATGAGTTATGTGAAATGAAGATTATTAAGAGGGAATTTAGTGTTGCTAGGACTCCTCAGCAAAATGGTGTTGCTGAGAGGAAAAATAAGACACTAATAGAGGCAGCTAGGACTATGCTAGCAAATTCCAAATTGTCAACATCCTTTCTGGTGCTTGAAGCATTAAATACTACTGCAATTTCCAAAATAGGGTGTAGTTATCAAGCCCTGAAAACTAACAACCCTTATAAACTTTTCTAGTAAGAAAAGAAAAATGCCTTAAGCTTCATGAGACCATTGGGTTCTGTTACAATCCAAATACCTTAGATCACATAGGTAAGAGTGTATGAAAAATTTATGATGATTATTTGTAGGATACTCTATTAATAGTAAAGCATTTAGAGTATTTAACACTAGAACCAGATTTGTAGAGGAGAACCTGCACATAAATTTTCTTGAAAACAAACCAAATGTTGCAGGAATTGGACCTAACTGGATGTTTGATATTGATACTCTAACCATGTCTATGAATTATCAACCAGTTTTTGCATGGAATCAAACTAATGGTAATGCGGGTACCAAAGCAAACATTGATGAAGGACAAGGAAGAATGAATACAGTTCCTGGTCCACAATATGTACTCCTACCATTTTTTACTTCTGATTCTCAAAGTCCAAAGATCTCAGAAGATGAAGTTGTTAATGATGCTGGAAAGAAGAATGGAGTTCTGGATCCAGCAAAAGAAGATAACAAAAGTGGTCAAGGGGAGGCTACTAACACTAATAGTACTAACAGACTTAATACCGTTGGTTCATCAATTAATACTGTTAGTTCTTATTTTACTACTATGGATCCAGGAAGAGAAAGAGCCCAAAAGAATGAGTTTGAAAGTGTGTTTGCATGAGACAAGAATGCTAATGGCAACAGTATCTACAGGATGTTCACTCCTGTTAATGCTGCTGGATCCTCTTGTGATAATCTTGGTAGATCAATCCCTGTTAATGTTGCTACTCTTCCCAATGTTGATCTTCCTACTGATCCTCTCATGCCTAATTTGGAGGATACTGCTAATCTTCTAAATACTAGTATCTTTAGTGGTGCATATAATGATGAAAATGTGGGTGTAGAGGCTGACCTCAATAACTTAGAAACAATCATGAATGTCAGTCCTATTCCTATAACCAAGATTCACAAGGATCATCCTAAAGAGTAAATCATAAGGGACCCACTTTTAGCGCCCCAAACTAGGAGAATGACCAAGTCTGCTCAAGAACATGCTATGGTCAGTTACATCAAAAAGCAGAGGAGAACCAACCACAAAGATTATCAGAACTTCTTATTTGCTTATTTTCTCTCACAAATATAACCCTAGAAGGTTGGCACGAAACTTTGACGGAGAGGCCAAGCGTGGATTGGAGGCAATGGCGGGAGAGAGGGTGGGGGAGGGGGGGGGGGGGGGGGGGGGGGGGGGGGGAGGTTATATGTTTAGATTGCCAGAAAGTTTGGAATTGGCAGATCTACCTACTGGTAAAGAAGGATCATTGGTAAAAAAACATAATGGGTCTTTAGAAACAAAAAGATGAAAGGTATGATTGTTATTAGAACAAGGCAAGACTGGAGCACAAGGTTTACACCCAAGAAGAATGCATTGATTATGATAGGATTTTGCTCTATTGCCAGGATAGACGCTATCAGGTCTTATTTTTTGGCCTATGTCCTCTTATTAGTACTAGATGGATGTGATAAGTGCCTTTTATATGGGACGTTGAAGAGGAGTTAGTGTGCCAACCTCCTGGTTTTTGAAGATCCACAGTTCCTGACAACGTTTATAAGATAAAAAAGCTTATATGTCTACATCAAGTTCCTTAAGCCTGGTATGAGACCGTTGTCTACCGACTTATTGGAAATAGATTTAGAAGGAGGCAATATAGATAGAACTTTGTTCATCAAGAAGAAAAAGGTGATATGCTATTAGTGTAGGTGTATGTTGATGACATCATCTTTGGGTCTACTAAGAAGTCTTTATGTACAGAGTTTGAAAGTTTGATGCACAAGAAGTTCCGGATGAGTTCTATAGGGGATCTCACTTTCTTCTTAGGGTTGCAAGTCATGCAGAGAGATGATGGAATCTTCATAAGCCAAGACAAGTATGTGGCTGATTGATATGTGTGAAAACACATATCCATTTTATATCAAAATAAGCCCTAAAAAGACAAAATTGTGCTTTAAATGCTTGAATACTGCTTGTTTTGTCTTTATGATTGTGTAGGTACGGATAAAGCAAAAATCACAAGAAAACGGTCAAAACCGGACAAGCACGAACACGGGAACGGAAGAGCACGCAAAGAGCCAGGAGAAAGCTATCAAAAGTCAAGAATGGTCAACTTAAGTCAAACCGCAAAAAGACAAAACTCCAAATATTTCCAAACTAGTCCCTCATAGTTTACCAAAATTCATAAATAGCCCTTAAAGCCTTAACGGTGTTAACTTCTATTAATAGGAGTTAACACTCGTTAACTTTTTTATAAAACAAACCCAACACCCGTTATCTATAATAACCCAAGGCCCATTTCTTTTTATATAGAACCCGAATTCCAAAGCCAAATATAGCCAATATTCAACACCCTCCTAAAACGTTTACAGTTTAAAAAAGGTGTGAGAGTCTGTTTTTACTATTCATCCATCTTCTTTAAATTACCAAGAGTTGAAATCAAAGGGCAATTCACAATTAAGGGCTAGAAAGGGCAATTCAAGTGTCAAAGTACACCTTGGAAGAGGAAAACGTAACCCAAGCAATCTTATTGGTCAAGCCCTAATGAAGAATCACACGTGGATCATGAAAGAAACACACAGAATGATAGGATTTGTACTATATACACTCACAGAAGAAGCACAAAGGTGTCACAAACACGGATTGCCACGCCGGCAATCCGTGTGACAAAATCTAATCCAACGATGGGAAATAGGCATCTAATGATTGAGAGATGATCAAAGGCCAATGTTGAGAGGAGCGTGTAACTGAACCTGCACCTAGAAGCTTTTGAAGGGGGCTATAAAAGGACTCATTCACTCACACAGCAGGGGAGTCTTTTAGCTTTTATATTTTTAGATAAATTGTAACATTAGCTTATTAAGTTTTTAGTTTATAAAATTTCTCTTTCAAGTCACAGAATTCAGCTTAATATTTTTAATGATTTTTTTCTGGTTAATGAAATCTAGTTTTTCCTTTAATACAAATGTCATAATTTCTCAATAAGCTTAAAGTGTTTGTGTACACGTTTGATACGCTCAAAATAAGCTCTTATAGCACTTAGTCTCTAAGCTAAGATTGAGCTTAAATAAGCCTTTAACATACTACAAATCTATAAAATCATTTAAAACCTTGGGAATTATTGACTATGTAGAGCGTTGGAAGGTGAAGCTAACAATGAAGAGCTTCCATAGACTTTTACCTGGCTTATTTTAAATAAGCCAGAGCTGTTGATAAGCTCTTTGAGCAAATTTAACCTTCGTTTAGCTAAGGTTGATTGTAATGTTTCATTTACTCTACTTAGCCATATTTTTCCTAGGTCCTAAAATTTGCTTATTGCTTAATAATCTGCTTATTAGCTTGCTTATTTGAGCTTAATGTCATCTTATGGTTGCTTATTAGGTTTTCATTATAATTTTTTGAGAGTCTATGTAGCTTAGATTTTAGTTTTTCTCATTTTGTCTTATAAATCATAAAAACCAAAAAAATAATTAGCTTAGTTCTTAGATCTGTGTTTCTTGCTTATTAGCTTATTAATATAAGCTCATTAGGTTAGTCATAAGCTAATTGCTATCTGTTATTAAGGTTTTATTAACTAAAATTTAAAATTTCAAGCTTAAATGAATTCTGTCAATATTAAAGGAGTGTTTAGTTTAGTATGTTTTGACCATCTAAAGTCAAAATAATTTGGTAAATGCTCTTTGGTCAGTTTGAATTTCATATTTGATTAAGTTTTGAATAGGTTTGCTAGATTAGTTTGAGCTTAAAATAATTGTGAGGTGCAATTTGATCTACCTTGCACCAGGGGATTAATTTGAGTTAAGTTAGAAAGAGTTTTTAAGATCCAAGCTTCATTGAGCTTGGATCTTTTTTGATTGTGTTAAACACCCTCAATGAAGTGTCTAGTGCAAGGAATGACCCTTAAGGTAATCCCTGCATATTGGTTTTTTGCCCCTATTTCCAATGCATCAGTAGGTTAGCCACTGCAGTCGTTAAACTGCAGTGCTTTTTTGATCAATTTTAGCTAGCTTATTTAGATTTACTTTCAAAATTCAGTAATTACTTTAGATTACATCAGGATTAAGTTAGATTAAAACTTGTTTATAGAATTTCTACTATTTACTAGGGTACATTTGCTTTTAAAGGTCATCAAAAAATCTAAAAAAAACCAAAAAAACAGTACGTTAGAACTTAGTTTTTTTAAAATCTAGATTTTTTACCTTATAGGATTAAATTTTATGCATTAATTTATAGCTTTATAAGTGGTAAGTTAAGTTTTCAATAAGCTCAAATTTGTCATAGCTTATTGAGCAAAGTTTTTTTTTTTTTTTCATAGCTTAATTGATTTTGAGCTTTTAGGAGCTTTTATGAGGTTGCAGATTTCACCATAATTTCATTAGCTTTTATTGTTATTCGGTTCAATCAGCTTGTCATTTTTAGCTCTTTGCATATCATAATTTTCCCTAGAATAAGCTTTTGTTTTTAAAATGAGCTTAATTTGAAGTTGGTGCAAGGATTTTAAGTGTAAAATTAGCCTTTTTGTGTTGGCCCTCAAAAGCTAACTACTTAAAACAGTTAGCTCTCAAGCTGTGTTTTATTAGCTTAATGTTAGAGAGTGAGCTTTATATTGTCCATTGTTTAAAGTTGTCCAAATTGACTTAATCTACAACTTGTTCTTTTGAGTTTTTTCAAAAAAATTAAAAAAAAATAAAAAAAAGGGTGTATTCCAGACTTGAACCCGAAAAAATCCTTCTAGCAACACAACACACAACACCCTACCACTAAGCCTACAATAGATCACATCATTAGACTTTTGCACTATCTTTCTTTTATATACACTTTGTCATTTTAAGTCTAATTAGCTGTTATAGCTTATTTCGTTGCTTATCTGATAAGCTGTTATTATAAGCTTATTTTTCCTAGGTTTTAATTAGTATAAGCTATTTTCTGTAATTTTTCTAGAATTTTTATAGTTCGTTTAGTATTTTTAAACATTTATTTTCATTAAAAACTTTAAAAAATCATAAAAAATAGAAAAATAATCAAAAAAATATAAAAAAAATTTAGAAAATTTTCTTTTATCATTTAGAACGTAGGAAAATTAGTTTGACTCTCGTAGGTTTATTTTTGAGCATTTTAGCTTTAGGGGCTTCGTTTTTCCGATTCCCGCGTCTTCGTTTTTGTCATTTCTTTTCATTCAAAATTTATCGATTAAGTTTTCAAATTTGTAAATCACTTTTATTTTTACTCATAAGAACTAGATTATTATAATTCAAATTTATGTTAAAGGTGCTAATTTAAGTTTATTTTGTCATTTCCGTTTTATCGATCCGCGTGTTTAGTTATTTTACTTGCATTTAATTGTTTTAATTGTTTTTAGTCATAGAAAATCAATCAAAAAGTTGAAAATCATTCATAACATTGTCCAAACTGAATCGAGGGTATCAATTCACATTTCTTTGGGATACGACCCGGTAATCACTTACCGGTTAAACGTATTATATTATATATTTTTGTGTTTAAATTGCATTTAATCTTTGTCCTCAAGGATTATTTGTAAATTTCTATAAATACTTTGATATATTATATATACGTAAAATTGCTGCAATCAATTTTTGGCGCCGCTGCCGGGGATTTGTGATTAAGATTCTCTCGTTTGAAGTTTGTTGATCGTGTTTTGGAGAACCTTTCGTTTTCGAAAGTTACGCTTTTAAGAAAATCAAAAATATAAAAAATAAAAAAATAAAAAAAAGTAAAAAATATTTTTCTTTTCTTTTTAGTATAAGTAGAAGAGTAAAAAGTAAAAAAAAATACAAAAATATTTGCTCTTTAAATTTAAAAAGTTACAAAGTTGGTAAAAGAACACCAACAAATAATACCTTCAATTGAGGTATTATCCATAATAAGTTCCCAACTCGAATTTAAGATTTAAAAAACTTACCATTTGTGTCACTTACAGAGTACGCTCAACCTTAAAAAGTAAAATTTTTAAGAGCTACCAGTGAAGTAATTGTTATTTGGATTCAGAGTTGTCTTTCTCGTTGTCCGTTAAAATTAGATTGTGAATAAACTTTAGAAAAACCAAAAATATTTTTTCTTATTATTTTTCTATTTTTCTTTAAATAGAACATCGCACTTAGAATTCTAATTTATCCTAATCATTCAAACACACAATTCAGCGTCAAGAAGACACGTTTCTAAACATATGTCGAAACCCGAGATTCGAACTAATTGTTGCACATATGGCAGAACGTACCATGGAGAGAGCTAACCCCGTCCCCTACGGAAGGGTACGTAGAAGCAAATTGATATTAACCAGAAATCCATGACATCATTTTTGAGATAAGAACGAAATTTGCTTCAGTTGGTTCAAGCTAACCCGTTTAACGGTCGTGAGAATGAGAATCCTCATGCTCATATCATAGTTTCAAAAGGATTACTTCGACTTTACATTTAGAATGTCCTAACGATGTGATTATGCTTATATGTTTTCCATATTCGATCGAGGAGTCCGCTAAAACATGGTATGAAGAAAGAACCAACCAAAATTCAATCTTGAACTTTGGGAGGATCTCGCGTTACCAAGTTCGTTAACCAATTTTTCCCTCCTTCAAAAAACCACTCCACAAATTAAAAGAATGAAATTTTCTCGTTTTTACAACAAAAATTCGAGGAAACTTTTTCTGAAGCTTGGAAACGATTTAAGGAGTTCTTAGAGCATAGCCCCCATCACGATTTACGGATTAACTCAAGTTGATACCTTTTACAATGGTTTAAACGACAATGAACAAGACTCCTTAAATGCCGCTGCGGGTGGAAATCTTTTGAGTAAAACAACTAGAGAGGCTTTAAACATAATTGAGAACAAATCAAAAGTACGTTATTCACGAAATAAACCAAATGCTTCTAGGATGAATGCTACTTCTAGTAAAACGGATGAGAGAATTGATAAGCTTGCGGATCAACTTTGGACCTTAGTCGAGATTGTTTCTAAAAAAGTTGTCACTCCCGCTCCAGTTAAAGCGGTTAAGGAATCTTGTGTTACTTGTGGTGGTGCTTATTCTTGGTATAATTGTCCGGCTACTGACAACAATCAGGCTAGTGTTTGTGCGACTATGGGTACTTACAATCAAGTTAACCCTCAAAACCATGTTAGTAATCAAATGGCACCACCAGGTTTTGCTCCGGTGCAAAACAATAGTCAAAATAGGTTTAATCAGAATCATGTTCAAGGGAATAATTTTAATCGGGGGAATAATTTTCATGGAAATCAAGGTTTTCAAAATCAAAATAATCATGCTCCAAATTTTCAAAACCAAGGATTTCAAAACCAACCTTTTCAAGTGCCTAATAATCAAGTTCAACAAGA
>BQNB010163158.1:0-14473 GCA_026074375.1 Tanacetum coccineum | reverse complement strand
AAGTGGGTTTTTTTTATTTTTGCTGAAAAAATAAGTGGCTATGATTGGTTCATTGGATCTATGACAAATATTGGGTCTATATTGAACTTTTGGCATATACAAGTCAGCCTCGCCACAACGCGTGAAGACATTTCCATCCAATATTAATTCGAAACATATTCGCAAATTATGCCCCGCGGCAACGCGCGGGCTATGTAATCAAATCACACAAAAACAAGCCCCGTCGCAACGCGTGGAAGGTCCAGCTCTTATGCAGTCAAAAACCGCCCTACGCTAAGCCAAAAAAAAGAAAAAAAATTAACGCCTCGCAGCAACGCGCGGGCAATCATGCTTGTTATATATATATTATCATTTGAGATGTAAATTACTATTCATTTTAACAACTGTTAAACGTCCAGCCCAATTGTGTTAGCCCACCCGCTTCCGTTATCCACGTATTGTCTATCCTCCTTCACCAATATTCCCGAACCATCTTCTCATCATCTACCGTCTCCACCATTCACCAATCTCCTGTATCACACACAAGTTATACAAAGAAAAGAAGTGATCATCAGATGCGTCATGATTCGAGAAGGTTATTTCTTAATAATCCTTTCAAAGGTACAATGTTTTCTTTGTTTCGATTCTATTGATGTTTTTATGTTGATAATTTTTTTTTTGTTTTGGGTTTAAATTGATTGGATTATCTGCTTCAAGCCGCTTATGAACAAATTTTCAGCTGAAAATGAATGTGTTTGAGTTGCTGAAGATAATGAAGGTGGATTAGGAGAGTAAGAGGATGGGAAGTCAGCATAAGAATTAAACACAAAAAAGTTACTAAATTTCAGTTTTGTCATCATTTGGGGGTTTTGTTAATTTCAGTTTTCTTTAGTGGTTTTTATAAAGTTTGGTGTTTTTTTGACTGTCACAGATGCCGCCGGTTGTTAGTGACGTGGTGGTTGCGGCTGCGGTGGAGGATTGCAGCGGCTATTTCTCTGCCAATGTTGAGTTCGTTCATGTTTACAAACATAAAGTCTGATGCAAATGTTTTTTCTTCTCGCCGTAGTAAACGCATGTAATAGAAGCTAATAGGTGTTGTTATTCTCATCATGAATCATACGGAGTTTATTTCTCTGCCAATGTTGAGTTCATTCATGTTAAGTCTTAGCCGTATCAGTTAGGTTATAAGGTTATTAGATATTGTGGTTATTTGGTCTTAAAGTTAGTAAACCAATAAAGCATGTTCAAAACAGTAAAAAGATTGTATTTTCATAAAGTGAAATAGGCCAAATAGCAGAAAAGTATGCAAAATGTAACAGCCGATCACCCGATAATGTGAATGTGAAGCACCATATGAAGTTGACAATTGGTTAGGATAGGAAAGTTTGGTGCTTAAAAAAAGAGCCATTAGCGAAAGAAACCTGTAGTAATATTAGGCAACACGTACATATGTATGTATTTATCCAATATTATGTATGTGTGTATATATCTCTACGTGAAGAGACATGTACTTATGTTAGCGCTCATTGTTTTAGGTAAACATGAGCGATGAAGGATATAGGAGCTGCCCTCTTTGTGCGGAAGAGATGCTTTTGACCGAACAGCAGCTGAAGCATTGTGACATTCGCTATGAGGTAATTTCTATGCGACTTAGTGAACAATAATTGCTTATCTTTTTTTGTAATGTCCAATAATTAATTAGTTGAATTTCACAGATTCGTAAGCAGAAAAAGTGTTAATCCCATGCTAATCCTGTGCTGAATATCCAATATGGAAAATGTAACACTTTGGAAGACGAAATGCATAGGGACAGGTTTATGTTGACTTAGTTGCTACCTGAAATCCCCCTGTCATACTTCGTATGCAGTTAAGTTTATATTTTTGCTGAATATTATTAAGCCTGATATACATCAGAGACATCAAATGCATCAGCTAAAAAAGAAATTATCATAACTTAATGCAAACAAAATTATATTCTTATGACTATTTTGCAGGAACTGACGTTTACATGTGTCGCAACTCCAACAATCATAGACACGTAATGGGTGGTACTATGCAGCATATGGCCAATGTCGAGTTATCGATCCAACTTTAATCGTATAATAGTTTCCGTAAATAGAACCTATTCTGGTGTCATTACAAACTGAATATTCGACCCGCATATAGGAATCATTGATTTAGTTAACTGGGACCGTGATGAATTGCTAAGACACTTAGAGTCAAAAAACTTTGTGTATAATAAATCTTGAACCGCTGATTTGTGATGACCAGAAGTTAGAGGCGAATTCGGGTGGTTGGATATGCTTTTAAACAGACTGGGTATGGTTATTTGCGACATTAGGCATTTTGCTTTTGACTTTAACCTTTTTATTCACCAGGAATTATGATTCATAATAGTTAATATGTGACTAAAAAGAATTAATACCATTGTCATATAGATATCATTTTTTATATACTTATCGACGCATTGATGGTGCAGGTTGCTGATGCCGGGTTTGCCTGATGACAGGTGTGGGTCTGCTGGTGTCAAGTTGCTGATGACGCTTGCTGACATTAATTAACAGTTGAGTCCATCGATTCGACTTTTAAAATCTCGATTCCTTATCTTTTTTACCTTTAGTCTGTAAGAAAGGGTTTAGAGATATAATTTGTGTCTTTTGACTAGTCGAACCCGAGGAGGCAGATTGGTTTTGTACAGCAGCCGAGTAGAGAGCCTGCTGGTGGCCATTGAACCCGAACGTGGGCTGGTGTGGTTGTGTTTGCTGAAATCCTGGAGGGGCATTAGGCCTTAAGCCCATTGTGTTGTTATGTTGAACTGGTTGCTCCCTAAAAGAAATGGTTTATCATCTTTCTCGGTCATCAAGAAAAGAAGTTCAAGTCAACGTCTCTGTTTTCAGTGACTCTTCATCGGAGGGATGCTGATGGAGGGATCGTCACGGAATTTGAAAACCCTTATGTCGTGTCGCAAACTCATTAGGTACTTCCTGCATTTATTTATTTAGCAAGATTAATTTGAATAAGAAATCGGTAAGGTTCCGTTTAGAAGTCTGTACAACAACAGAAAAGCACTTTTTAGATGTTTTTATCTATATATTTATTTCATTCAAAGAAATTAAGCTTTTGTTAGCCTCATTAGTTTTGGAATGTTAACTTTGACCCCTATGCCTTTTACCTTTTAAGGACTTCCATAGCAAATACACAATGTTTTACTTTATGACCAGTTAGATATAAGTTTTGATTGAATGAAATGGAATACATGATATTTTTGGGATCGCTATGAACATATTGTGTATTGACTGCCATGCTTTGACTTTGATCGCGATGTAAACGACTGCCATGCTTTGACTTTGATCCCAAAGATCGCGATGTAAACGACGCCATTTTAACTATGGGCTGTTTTTAAACACTTACCGACTCGGTATCTGGAGCACCACAACCTATTCGTAACATCGAATTGGATGAGGCAAAGTCTTAAGCTTATTCAGTAGAGGTACTATCATATTAAATGGTATTTGTATTTTTTTAATTGTTATATTATTTATCAATATTGCACCTTTGTGATAGTTAACACAGATAAAATCCAAGTAAGCATCTTTCTTGCTACATGAGGAGCTTCATATCCAGTGGAAACACGGGCAAGTCCGGTAACGTGTCCAAATATGTTAAGGTCAAAATTGAATTTGACCATCTAAATACTTATTTTTACTGCTGCTAATTATGGATTCTGCAGGTTGTAACCATATGATGGCGGACATTGTTGGTGTCAATTCCAATGATTCTGCACCAGCGTACCAACGTCAAAAGAAGCAGTTCTGACTTCCCTACAAATGCATTGCTCAATAGGTGTATGGAACCAGCGATCCCGTGCTCCCAAAAAGATGACATGTTGAAAATGTGAGAGCTTGCAAGGATGTTTGCAACTTCGGTGTTGCTTCTGATGTTATGAAACAGCATATACGCACATGTGTATTTATGTTGGGCTGTTAAGAATATTAAGCCCTGAAACAAGCTTAAGGGGAGTGTTTGTTGAACCTTTATCTTTTGTGGTCATGAATTTATTTCATTTCTGGCTAATATTTGTACTTTATCATCTATGATAATAAACTACATACAACCTTTTGAATGTATTTAAAAGTTAAAGAAAAAGACCAGCGAGTTGTTTACCAGAGTAGCAAAATGCCTTTCTGACAAACGAAAAAAAAACAGCCCCGCAGCAACGCGCGGACACCGACTGCTTCTTACTCAGTATATTGGTATGTGTACTGTTTTTGTTTGACAATAGTTAATAATTTTTAGTTAAAGGCAAACTCGTATAATATAATATGTATAATCTCATATATATACAAAACCTCACTTTCGTTTCGACAGGACTTGAACCCACAATTTATTAGTCATAAGAGAGACATAATCATATAACAGATTTTTTTAGACCAAACACTTACTGGGTGGCCACACTTGCTAATCTTGGCCAAAGCCATACCTCAATAGTTAGCTACTTAGCTCATGAATCTCATTTTCTAGTTAAACCCAACATTATACATCTGTAAAAAAGATTAAGACAGGCCAAAAGGGCTCAATGGTTCACTTTTTGATTTTGATCTTACTTTTCTACTCGTAATTTTTTTCTTTCTTAAACTTAGTCAGCAGTTTTATCATCTTTTTCTTTTATTACATAGGAAAATAAACACATATCGGCATCTCCAACTATGTTTATTCCAGTAACTACAAATATAGAAGAGAAACATATATGTTTATTCCAGTAACTACAAATATAGAAGAGAAACATAATATTTACTTTAAATTTTACAAACATAAAGTCTGATGCAAATGTTTTTTCTTCTCGCCGTAGTAAACGCATGTAATAGAAGCTAATAGGTGTTGTTATTCTCATCATGAATCATACGGAGTTTATTTTGCACGCCACAAATACTAGAAACAAAGTACAAACAACAACAACAAAAATCTTAACTGATAAGATTGACAAAGAGCTAAAAAAAACTCAAGAGGAGTTCTTACCAAATTTTGAAAAGCTGTATAAATTTTAAAAGGTAGCTCATTATCAAGATTGTTGAGAAGAATCCAATCGGAAAAACCGATCCATGTTCCTTCCCAAAACATCCATGATAGATCCTCGTCTTCCTCGACTCTTCCTTCCGATGATGGAATATCCTCCGGACATTTTTTATTAATCTGCATACCGCATAACTCACTATTGTTTTGAAAACCCAACGCATCCAATAGTGCCATTTTTCGACACGAGGAAGTTTAACCCGTCAACATGTTGTTACTCACATCTAAACTGTGAGTTTGGCCAAGCTGAACTAAGTGATTGAGGGATCGAACCCAATAAGTTCATTATGTAAACATTCGAAGCTCTCTATTTGACGTTAGATTGCCAATTGACATTGAATGTTCCAAGAAATCTGTTGTTGATATGTTGAGGTTGTTTTAAAGCTTTGAGACTTTCCAATGATGCCGTATTTCACACAGATAAATTGTTGCCCGATCAATTCCGAACAAAACAAAGAAAATGAGGTTTTGTAGCTGTTAGAGGATATTCATCCAATACACTAAAAAGTCTTGAAGCAAGTCTTCTATCGACATCCCCTGTGTGATAATTAATGACGATTTGATGATGCTGACATATTCATTAATTGGAAAGGTTTTGCCATCTGTCGGGGGAATGCTTCCAAGTTAGGTTTTTCCTGAGAGATCAAGAAATCGAAGATAATTTCACATGGAAATACTGTACGGATAAATCCGAATTAGTGGAAGTGATTTCTTAGGATAAGGATATTCAGAGTAGGTATTTGAGGGAGAAAATCTAGTAAGTTTCCCGTGATAATTGTTGAATTGAAGATCAAGAAACTCTAAGTTTGACTAATTAGTCAATTAAAAGGCAGACTGCCAGCAAACTTTATTCCCCTAGATAAAAATTTCGGTTCTTTCAGGAAAATACATCGGAACTTACCAGAAAAATCATTGTCCGTACAAATCCATGACAAAGCTCCCAAACAGGTAAAGTTTCCAGAGAAATCTATTTCGAGGACAAGTCGAGTAACACAATGCCCTTATAAATTGGATGATGGACGTGGATTAGTCCCTGAAAAAATCATTATCGGACAAATCCAGGTAACGAGCTCCCAAAACAGGTAAGTTACCAGAGAATCTATTTCGGGACAAGTCGAGTAACTGTAATCCCGTTAAATTGGAGATGGACTTTGGGATTAGTCCTGAAAAATCATTTTCCGAAACCACAAGATAATTGATGCTGGTGGTGTTACCTATGTTTTCTGGCAACTCCCCTGAAAAATTGTTCCGTGACAAATCAAGAAACTGTAACCACCACTCAGATTCAAATAGACGAGGCGGGATTTGTCCGTTGAGGTTGTTATCTGAAAGATATATCGATGTGATGTTGTTCATCTCCGCCAGCCAATGTGGGAATCTTCCCTCCAATTCATTCCCGCTCAAATCAAGAGCAACCAATTCTTTCTGTGATGAAATCCATTCAGGAATTTGGCCTGAAATTCCACAAGAAGTCATTGAGATAGATAAAAGACTACATCTTGGATGAACCTTATGTTTGTTATCCATATCGACTTGCTTCCCTTTCCACCGATGTATAAGTCCTTTTAGAGTTCCTGATTTTTGTAATAACCAAGTTGGGATCTCCCCGGAGAGCAAGTTGTCTTGGAGACCAAGCCACTCTAACTTGCTGAAGTTTTGCATCGATGATGGTATTGGGCCTGTAAACTGGTTACTGCTCAGGTCCAGAAGAGTCAAGTTGGTTAGTCTTCCTGTAAAGGTCAGAATTTCCAATTAGGCCCGGCTGGTAAGCGGTAACAATAAGCCCATTAGAATTTGCTTATAAAGGGCCTGATAGGGGTGAGCAGAAAAAACGAGAAAACCGAATAAACCGAAAACCGAAACCGAACCGAAATACCATACCGAATTTGCCAAAACCGAATCGAACACCTACGAATTCGGGTTCTCGGTGGATAATGGTTTTGGTCAATTCGAACCTAGAACCGAACCGAAAACGAATTTTATACAATATATATATTTTTTATATATTTATATATATATAAATATCAACAAAATATTATCCTAATATAAAAACACTTTTTATTCTTAAAATAATTTCTTTTGCTAAATATCTATGTAGTTTTTTCTTTTAAAAAAAAAATAATATGTGATTCGGATATTCGTGTCAACTCGAAAACCGAACCGAATTCAAATTCGGTTTTCGGTTCGGTTCGGTTGAAATCTAGTTCGGTTCAGTTTTCGGGTTGACCCAAAAAAAAAAAATTAACCGAACTAACTGAACCAAACAAACCGAATAACCCGATAACCGAACCGATCAACACCCTACCTGATTTAAAAAAATAAACAAGAATTTGTTTGAGTAGCGTGTGGGATTTGGGGGATGAAATAATTACATCATTTTTCAGTTACTGTAGTAATTTTATTTTGTCTGGACGAATAAAAGACATAACTTTCTTTTTTTAGAATATTGAAGAATACATAACTCATTCAATTCTTTTTCCCCATACCCACAATTTCTTAGTTTAAACTCGTTATTTTCAAATTATTTTTTATAAGGAAGAAACATCAATTCCTTATTGATTGTGCCTTAATGAAAAACGGGTTTTATGGCAATATAATATGGAATAAAAAATTTTGAGGCTGATTATAAAGTTTAGACAACAAGTTTAGGTCTGAAGGTGCAACTCAACTGATACTACTACGAAAAACATTATAATTTTTTTGGTATGTATATAACAAATAGTGCCTACAAATTCATGAAGCATAAATAATGTATCGAACCAAAATTGTATCTTAGGGGCTAATTTAAAACTATGGCATATGGCCACCAAAATCAATGAGACGGCCGTGTTTTCGATGGTAAAGAATTTTGTGACAAATCCAGTGATTCTAATTTTGTGAGGTTTGTAATTGATGATCAGGGATACCCCGTAGAAACGATTATTTTTGTAATGAAACATCTTAACTTGTTTAGCTTTTCAATCTCTTTCCGGGTTTTTCCCAAAGAAAATTTATGTTATTCAATTATAGTTATCCAGATTTCGAACTTAACCACTTTCAGGACTTATACCTCCCCCGAGCTTATTGTATCTAAGATCAGAGTGTGAAGAATTCGAGTAAGAAAAGTGGAGCCAGAATTGGGCCCTGGAAACGATTATCAAATAACCTCAATGTAGTCAATTTTCGAAAAGAACCCAGTTCAGGTCCTAGTCGTCCCTCGAGATTATTATAACCCATGTCCAAGTAACGTAAATTTGTTAACTGGAAAAGTTGGTTGGGGATGGAACCATTGAAGTTGTTCCTCCACATGTCAAGATGAAGCAGTTTGGTGAGATTACCAAACCCATCTCCAGGGATCTCGCCTTCAAAGTAATTAATCGACATATCAAGCAGTTCAAGTGACCTGATATGAAAAAGAGGAGTCAAGATGTCTGAAGATATTGGAACTTGTTCGAAATCTGGAGGAGGAGGGGTGGCTACGTCAGATAGCTGAAGCTCGGTAACACTTCCGGTTGTGGAGCAATTAACACGCTCCCAAGAACAACAATTGGAAGTCGAATTCCATGAGTCTAGTTCTACAAACTTAATCGGAATATTTTGGAATTGTAATGGATGTGAAGGGATGAATTTGAAGTGTAGTAGTGCTTAGCTTTTGATAATAGGACAAGAAATATGGGATAATAAAAGGAATTTAATGTTAACAAGAATGATTTCTTTTAAAGAACATTAAACGTAAGAGTATTGGTGGTGTTTGCCATGGTTGCTTTCTTTTTTTTTAATTCCTTTGTACTAGCTAATAATTGGTGGCCCAATCAATAAGGGGGGTGGAAAGGGAATGAAAACGTGCATGAGGCAAAGTTTTTTTTCTTTCTAAAATAGTAAAACCGTTCAAAAATCCTTTAAGATCCTGTCGTTATATCTTTTCTAGATTAAAAAAAAGCTGAATTCTCAAAATAGATCAGTTGCCTAAAAAATTGTATTTTTTGTGTCGGTAACTTTTCAGAAATGTTTTTGGACGACGTATTAAAAGTACTTTTTGTGTAGGTAACTTTTCTGAAAAGTAAAAAAAAAAGTCGCATAAAATACATTTAATAAGTCGCTCAAAAACATTTCTGAAAAGTCACTTACACAAAAGGTATAAATTTTTTAGACGACTTGGGAGACTGGTCTATTTTAAAAAGTCAATTTTTTTGTCTAAAAAAGGTACACACTTTGAACGACTAATCTATTTTGAGAATTTTTTCATAGGGTGCTACTAAATCTACCGGAATTTATTTAAATCTCGAGAACTGTATCTTCTTTTTCACTCGTATTCTGCAACTTATTTAATTAAGTGGGACCCGTTTCATTTCATGAGATATGTTTCACTTGCAATCATTAAATTATGTTTAAATAATTAATTTGACTGTTTTTCTTTTATTTAACTACGGCTCCATTTTTTATAAAGGGCATTTACATTTATATCTTTACAAAAGTTTAAAAATTACAATCAATATGCCTTCTCCAATTTGTAATTTCTAAATATAGCCAATGACAACTTATCGATTAATTGTGCATGCAATTTCTTTTTTTTCTCTCGTAATTCACAATAGAAAGTTTTTTCCGTAATTCACAACAAGGACAATTAATTAAATGGCACTACAAGATACATCGTATTTTAAATAAATTATTTAAATGTTTACATTTATTAATATAATTATAATATACTCAATCCCAAGCAAAACAACGTCGTTTTGACAATGGGCTACCAATTGGTATATTTGGGCTCGCAACTGGGCATGGCCCATTTGAACGTCTTTTTTTAGGTCAATGTAAGAAACATCGCTCGGACACAAAATAGAAAAAAAAAAATTACAAAAGTATTGACTTATTCAGATAAAAAAATACCCGCGACATGAGGCCCAACACATAAGCTCATATAAAAAAAACTATTAAACATGAGACCGAAAAAATAAACTCATACAAATAAAAAATAGAAAAAAATCAAAATAAATTTTAACAGAACAAAAATACAATAAAAAAAACCCCGTAAGCCAAAAAAAAAACTAACTTTAAACATGAGCCCCACCCATAAGCCAATATCAGAAATAAAACAAACTATTAAACATGAGTCCGAAAAAATAACCCCCCACAAAATAAAAAAATTAATAATGCCTCGCAACAACTGCGCATAAAATAACGTCAACGCATGCAATGCGCTTTGGTGTAATCCTTTTTTGTTTATTATATTATTTAGCTTTTTGAAAATATTGAAGTTTAGGCAACTCATTAATTTCTTCTTTTACTCAAGATCAAAAAAGTAATAACATCAAATATGTAACTTTTAATTATCCACGACGTTGTATGAAAAAAATTTAATACCTGTACATATTTATACGGAGTCAATA
The DNA here is from genome assembly GCA_026074375.1 of Tanacetum coccineum. NCBI lineage: Eukaryota > Viridiplantae > Streptophyta > Magnoliopsida > Asterales > Asteraceae > Tanacetum > Tanacetum coccineum. Next base: position 4,058 of record BQNB010163158.1, on the reverse strand, counting down.
TAGGAACATACATGTTAACTATTGATGAAATTAAAATCTTATTAAAGTTATTTCAAACAAGGGTAATTATAGACTAACACTTGATTAAATTTCTCTATCTATTTTTAAATAGTGAACAATTAAATATTGGACAAGTCTACAAAAAAAACGTGAACAAAAAAAAAAGACAGAAAAAATAATTAATTCTCATGTCGATTTAATTAATCTAAAATTTGTTATCATTAATAAAAGTGAAAAAATAAAATACACTAAAACTAATAAAGATGTCCCACTTATTTAATTGTTTGGTTGGTAAAAATACCAAAAAAATAATTAAGCACACATTTTTTCAAAGTTCAATTTTTATTCTTTTTTAAGGTAATTAATGAGGGCCTTCTGTATAAAAAGTGAGAAAAAACATAATCATGATAGCAATCATGGTAAGTTTAGAAAAAAAGCTTGGTAGATTTAGACTAACCCTTTCTCATATAAACGAAGGGTGCTACTATTGGTACCGCGCCCAACATAAAGTACCAAAAAAGTACAAAACATGTTTTTTGTCTCTCAGTTTACAGTGCAACACAATCTTTTATCGGTTTCTGTTTCGTATTTTTTGCAGTTTTCATAACTTTTTTGACATGTTAAACTTAATAATTTTTATTCCGTACTTTCACTTTTACAGTTTTATAATATAAACCAAATTATAAAAATTAAAAAAAAACAAAAAAACCAAAAAAACAGAGGGTGGGTGAGATTACGAATGGCTCTTTAGGGGTATGTATAACTTACCCCATAAACAATGTACCATCATTATTTAATGACGTACAAGTTACCAAACATGATTGTAGTAATAGACTCATAGGTTATGCTCATGAGTGAACAGTGAAGATATTTTAATCTAAAACATATTAGATTTTCACACGTTCAACTTTGTTTAAATAATTAAACCATTTACCTCTTGTTGATTTGTATTTGAAAATAACGTTTTGAATACTTGTTTCTATATTAAAACATCATTCATTACAATCATGTAAGAAAGAGAAGAAACAAAATAAAATCATCGGCATTGCGATGAGTTTTTAAACATAAATCTGATTAAGGTGCATGTTAAATTAATATTTAAATCGGTGTTGTTTCTACGTTTATAAATCTTACAAATTTATATGTTGTCAATCGTCTTATAACCAAATGGTCGCCACTTAAAGTGTTAAGATGTTTGTTATTTAAAGCTAATGTTTTTACTTAAAAAATTTATAAAAAAAAGAAAAAGAATTTTGACTATTTCAAATCTAGTTCTTATAATTAAACTATTTTATTGAAAAAGAGAAAAAGCAAGCTAGCTACCCGCTAAACAAGCCCGTTTTTTACTCTCGCCTTGTAGCTAAAATGTTTTATTTGTCAACTGGTTAAATTTTAGATGAAAATTCTTATTTTAGTCTCGTCTTATCAAGTTCAAAATTTTAAATTGATAAATTTTGCATTACAATAGCAAAAAGGAAAAAAAATAGCTACATAAAACTCGAAAAATATCAACTTAGATGCATTTTTAGATAATTATCTTTAAAAAAATTTAACAATATATGACTCTCGTTGCCACTCAATCGGTCAATCTAGTGGTGACTTATGTCTTATCTAATTATAAAAAGACTATACTACAGACTCACGATTTCGTGGGTTACAATAAAATATGATATCGAACTTATATCTTCAGGAAAAAAAGTCTCATAATTTTAAAATCGTGTTTTCTTGATTTTGATATTAGACTTGCACAATTCATGGGTTGTCATAAAGAAACTTGAAATATCAAATCGTAACATACCTTATGCACAACTAGAAGTATTAAGTCATAATTCGTGGGTTGTCATAAAGAAACCACGGGTCACAAAAATGCTTGAGAGTAGTAGCACTTATGAAATGCTCACAAACTAATTGACTATGTGTCGGACTCGTCTCATACGTACAATTTTCCGAGATATTAGTAACTATTAAGAGGTTTCTCGTAGTTCGACTAAAATTGATCCTATTGAAAAGCATATACCAAAAAAGTGAACGATCAATGAAGGGATCTCGCCTTCAAAATAATTATAGGAGATATCAAGCAGTTCAAGTGACCGGATATGAAAAAGAGGAGTCAAGATGTCTGAAGATAATGGAACTTGATCGTAACTTGGAGGAGGGAAGGTTACGTTATATAGATGAAGCTCGGTAACACTTCCGGTTCGGGAGCAAGTAACACGCTCCCAATAGCAACAATCGGAAGTTGAATTCCATGAGTCTAGTTCTGCAAAATTAACGGGATATTTGGAATTGTAGATGGAGGTGAGGGTGGATTTGAAGTGTAGTAGTGCTTGCTTTTGATGAATGGGACAAGAGAATGATGGGATTATAATGGAAGTGAATGTTAACAAGATTGATAACATTAACGTTAAAACTGGTGTGTTTGCCATGGTTGTTCTTTTTTTAATTCATTTGTACTAGCTAATAATTGGTGGCTATTATTATATAGGGAATGAAAACGTGCACTGGGGCTAAGTTTTTTTTTTCTTTCTAAAATATAAACCGTGAAAATTCTTAAAATAAATCGGTTTTAATAAAGTATATATCTTTTCTAGATAAAAAAAAAACTTAACTTCTCAAAATAGACCAGTTGCTTAAAAAATTATACGTTTTGTGTAAGTAACTTTTCAGAAATATTTTTGGGCGACTTATTAAAAGTACTTTTTGTGTAAGTAACTTTTCTGAAAAGTAAAAAAAAAGTCGCATAAAATACATTTAATAAGTCGCTCAAAAACATTTCTGAAAAGTTACTTACACATAAGGTATAATTTTTTAGACGACTTGGACGATTGGTCTATTTTAAAAAGTCAAATTTCTTTGTCTAAAAAATGTACACACTTTAAACTAGGGGCGAGCACGGTCCAAGGACCGGACCGGACCGACCTTGGACCGAGACCGAAACTAGCCAAAACGGCAGACCGAGGACCGGACCGAAATGGTATGGTCCGGTCCGGGTCGGTCTTCGGTCCGGTCCGGTCCTACACGCATTATCATTGGGTTTTTGGTCGGACCGGACCGGACCGATGACCGAATTGGTCCAAAACACCAGACCGCGGACCATACCGAAATACCTTCGGTCCGGTCCGGTCGACGGTCCGGTATGCTCACCCCTACTTTAAACGACTGATCTATTTTGAGAATTTTCTCATATAAACCAACATGACTAAAAGATTATAACGAAACGTATCAAAATAATATTAAATCTATCAAACATTGAATGAATGCAAAAATGATGCACATATACAAAACATCTTATGATTTAAAATCTAACAAACTTGATACGCAAATTAAAAAAATATTTTAAAACTATTTTGCTAGTATTTCAAACTTGATATCCAAATTGTCAATATTATCCAAATTGTCAATATTTTGCTTTTAGAGTGAACTACAAGTAGTGTTATTATGAAATATTTATGCTAGTGGTCCGGGTTTACCGTAGCTAACTCCTTTATTGTTTTTATGAAATAATCGACAAGAAGACTTATTTACGAAATTGAGATTAACAACTATAACAAATATTGTATTCATGAAAACAATCCAATAAAAGATATAGATACACGATACGGTTATAATATCAGTAACTAATATTATTAGGGTGCTTTATTTTCAGTACCAATCTTAGTGCGAGAACTGACAGAACCACCAAAAACATACATGCACGCCTTTTAAAAAAAATACATGAAAATCATCAATAATCGTAAGAATCCACATATGTTCTTCAGTATCATCATGAACTCTTCCTTCACAAAAACCTTACACACGGCCGCAATATTGTCGTTGCACGCCTTATAAGAACATACATGCACACCTTCAATTTTTTTTTTGTATTTCTAATTTCTTATCAAATTCTTTAAAACAATTATGTTTTTATAAAAACATATATGTTGTTTTTAGAATATATGTGAAAAAATACAATTATTGAAGGCGTGCATGCATGTTTTTGGTGATTCTGTCAGTTCTCGCACTAAGATTGATGCTGAAAAGAAAGTTACGCATATTATATTTAAAAAAAGTTTTTACAA
>BQNB010163157.1:0-14473 GCA_026074375.1 Tanacetum coccineum | reverse complement strand
GATAAACAAGAAGCAGCTTTTCAACTGTTGAAGCAGAAATTGTGCAGTGCACCAATCCTTGCCTTACCGGAGGGAAGCGAAGATTTCATCGCATACTGCGACGCTTCAAAGAAGGGTTTGGGCGCTGTGTTGATGCAAAGAGAAAAGGTGATTTCTTATGCATCACGCCAACTGAAGATTCATGAGAAGAATTATACAACTCATGATTTAGAACTTGGTGCAGTGGTGTTCGCTCTAAAGATTTGGAGACACTGTCTGTACGGAACCAGGTGTACAGTGTTCACTGATCACAAGAGTTTGCAACATATTCTAGATCAAAAGGAGTTGAACATGAGACAACGCTGATGGTTAGAGTTGCTTAGTGATTACGATTGCGATATTCGTTATCACCCAGGGAAAGCAAATGTCGTTGATGATGCTTTAAGCAGGAAAGAACGAGAACCACCGTTAAGGGTTCGAGCCTTAGTCATGACTATTAGCTTGGATCATCCCAAACAAATCTTGAATGCTCATAATGAAGCACGAAAACTAGAGAACATCAAGAAGGAAGATGTTGGAGGTATGTTGGTTGAGAACGCTAAAAATCCAGAGGCGATTAGGACAAAAAAGTTGGAACCACGTGCGGATGGAACCCTATGCCTCAATGGCAGGAGTTGGTTACCTTGTTATGGCGATTTGCGGACTGTGATTATGCACGAGTCCCACAAGTCAAAATATTCTATACATCCTGGTTCTGACAAGATGTACCAAGATATGCAGAAGCTATATTGGTGGCCCAATATGAAAGCCGACATCGCCACCTATGTTAGCAAGTGTTTTACCTGTGCTAAGGTTAAGGACGAACATCAAAGGCCATCAGGATTGTTGGTACAACCCAAGATACCTAAATGGAAGTGGGACAACATCACTATGGATTTTGTTACAAAGCTTCCTAAGACGTCGCAAGGCTACGACACCATTTGGGTGATTATTGATCGACTCACTAAATCTGCGATCTTCACACCGATGAGAGAGACTGATCCTTTGGATAAACTTGCAAGAACGTACCTAAATGATGTGGTCACGAGACATGGAATACATGTCTCAATCATTTGTGATCGTGACCCGAGATTCGCATCAAATTTCTGGAGGTCACTTCAAAACACTTTGGGTACTAATTTGGATATGAGTACTGCGTACCATCCATAAACAGACGGATAAAGTGAGAGGACCATTCAAACTCTCGAGGATATGCTGCGTGTTTGTGCGATCGACTTTGGAAAAGGGTTGGGTTAACCATTTGCCATTAGTCGAGTTCTCATATAACAATAGCTATCACGCTAGCATCAAGGCCGCACCATTCGAAGCACTTTATGGTCGAAAGTGTCGTTCACCTGTTTGTTGGACCGAAGTTGGAGAAGCTCAAATCCTCGGTCCAGAACTGATTCAAGAGACCACTGAGAAAATCATCCAAATCAAGCAAAGGATGCAAGCCGCTCGTGATCGACAGAAGAGTTACGCCGATCTGAAGCGTAAACCGATGGAATTCCAAGTCGGGGATAAAGTTATGCTTAAAGTTTCACCTTGGAAAGGGGTCGTACGTTTTGGAAAACGGGGGAAGTTAAACCCCAGGTATGTTGGACCTTTCAAGGTGTTAGAAAAGGTTGGAGAGGTTGCTTACAAGCTCGAGCTTCCTGAAGAGCTGAGTAGAGTTCATAATACATTCCATGTGTCCAACCTGAAAAAGTGTCATGCCGACGAACCATTAGCCGTTCCGTTGGATGGACTTCATCTTGATGACAAGCTTCATTTTGTTGAGGAACCATTAGAAATAGTGGGCCGTGAAGTTAAACGGTTGAAGCGAAGTCGGATCCCATTAGTCAAGGTTCGATGGAACTCCAAGAGAGGTCCTGAGTTCACGTGGGAACGTGAAGACCAATTCAAGAAGAAATACCCACACCTCTTCACCAAGACCGCACCGTCGTCAAGTGTTGCATCGTGAGCCTTGAGGACAAGGCTCGTTTAACAGGGGAAGTCTATAACACCCTGTGTTTTCAAGTCATTGACGACGTCGATAAATCTACTATTTATTTTTAGTGTCGTACGCGTTTGCTTGTAATTTCATGTATTAAGTAAAATCGCGTAAGCTAAAAATTAGCGTTCAATGTAAACGGGCTTCAAACAATTAAACGTTTGCATCAATCATGTATTAAATAATTATTTTGAGAATAATTATGGTCGTTTTTTATTTTATTTTATCGGTTACGTAAAGAGTGTACGTTTCTCATTAAATAAATCTACGTTTCAACAAATAACCAATTTTATTATCAATGGGTAAAATTTGTAAAACTTTATCATTTTTCATCATATGGGACGTCTCCCATTTAAATGAATAAGCCAAGACAAATTATTTGCAAGTAATACTTTCAAAGACTACACTTTAATATTTTACTTACACTTTCACTTTACATAATACATTATACTTTCATTAAAGTGCAAGTAACAAGTTGATACTTTTATATGGCAAGTAATATCTAGATATTTACTTCATGAGTGCTAGGAACATAAGGACTAAGCATTTAAAGAGATAGTATGATTCTTGCAAGAGTTAGTAAAGACTTGAAAGAATCCCCATTTTTCTTCCATAATTGCCGCCCCCCATGTGGTCTTGACTTCTTGTCTTGTTAACTTTCCTAGCTAAGTCCCTTGCATGATATAAGTCTTCTCACTAGTAATAAACACACACGATTCCCAATACCAAAAACAAAACCCTCCCTCTTGTTTGTCTAACATAGGCCACGGCAACCAACAAAACCACAAACCATCATAAATATTTATCTACCACATTTACAAACATACCTACTCTATATCTAAGTATTCCCAAATAAGATTAAAGGGCTTGTTAGGTCTTTAAGGGGTTTAAAGCAAATTAGGGTACTCTTGAGAAAACTAGGGTTTCAAGGGTGCAAAAGCTTTGGTTTAAATTCTAAACAAGGTTTAGCACTTAATCGTCATCATCATTCATCAACTTCATTAAGGTTATCTAAAAAAAAGCCTTTACCTTTTATTTATAAGATTATATGTATAGTGTTATGTTATATGTAGTGAACTTCACCATAAGAAGTAAGTATTAACTGTAAACATGGAATCTTTCTTGATAAAATATAGTTTATGAACATATACACATAGTAGTAAGATAGTAATAAGAAGGTTATCAAATGGATACATAAGCACTTTATAATCTTGGTTAAGCTTAAAAAGTGTAATGGCTAAGATTAGGATTTAAAAGATCACTTAATAGTATATGGTTTATAAACTTGTTATGTGGACTTAATGACTTAACAAAATGACAATAGAAGACCTATGTATTATAAAATAATGTATGATCATAGGTCTATACAAATATGACACTCTTTGTGATAATGGCCCAGGATGCCCAACCCGTACTCCCACCAAAGTATACATATGGATCCATACAGACATCAAAATCTTTCTACTTCCACTCGAACAACAACCTGTCCTATTTTATCATTTTTTATAAAATTCTACAACATCATGACAATTCGAACAGTAAGAAACTTGTCAAACATAACATAACGAAAAAGTTACGTAAAAACAAGTTATACCGATAAATAACCGGATTTATACAAATCAACTTTTTATAAATATACTACAAAAACAGCATGTTTTTGGTATTTTAAACAAATAACACATTTTTAAGATTCCAAAACACAATGGAATCATGATTTTTTCAATAAAATAATGAAGAAGTTAAGAATTCGCGAGTATTCGGTAATTAAAAGCTATAAAAATAATTTTAACAAATTATTAACAGTAAAACACTAATTCATAAGACAAAACTTTATTTTTGTAAAATCTTATAAATGATAGAATTTTTCATTAACGAAACGTGCTCGAAAGAAATCGCCAAAAACGGACAAAATGAATAAAATACGTACATTACAGGTTTTACGATAACTAAAACTATAAAAAATAACTTTATAGACGATGTGAACAGGAAAAGTAACACTAACACACTATCTCTCCTAACCGACCCACACACCCACAAAGTATACTCTACGAGCGCTCTCCTTTAGCGCGCGAGGTAACTAGTATGAGACCGAAAAACGATGATGAACAAGTTATCTTTGTAATAATAATGATGAACAAGTTAAAGCTTCGGGCTGTGTTGTACCAAATACTTTGTTAAATCCAATGTATCAGTTTTAAAACGACTTTTTTTGTCGTTCTTATATATCTTGTGCTATTGATCATTGAAGTAACATGCCCCGGATATCCTTATTCCGCTGCGACCCAATTTGGGGGTGTTACACAAGGATTGGACAATTTATAGAGAAACGGGTTTAAGGTTGTACTTGTGTTGTTTATAACTAGACGACGAGACTTTAGTGGAGAGATTAAGGTTTTTATTTGTGTGTTTATTACTATGAAACCGGCCATGAGTGTATAAGGTAGAAAATGATATAATTTTTGGGTATTGGGTATAATAGTGGGTATTTGTTTGAGTATAGATAGGTATTGGTGCTTCCGTGTATGCTTAAATGTATGTTATTGTGAAACGTAAACGTTTTACGCAACCCATAAAAATAAAATATGAAAAGTTATAAATTATCCTCGTAATAATTATATAACACTTGCTTGACGTAAAATTTTATATGTTTGATGTCCGTTTACGTTGAATGATGATTTTTGGTTTACGCGATTTAACTAAACGATGAAAATTAAAAGTAAACGCGTAAAACCCTAAAATTAAATAATGGAAAGTATTGAGTCGTAAAATGACCTAAAATAACGGATTGTTACATATGCGCCTAGTGCATAGCCTAAATGCATGTTTCAACTAGTCAATAATAGTCAATAATATAAGCCATCTCTCTAAAAATATAGGAAGTCAACTTGTTCCACTTTATATGCAGAATACTTGTTTTTGCGCCTAGTGCATAGCCTAAATGCACTTGTTTGTGCGCTTGTTTGGTATGCATCACTTGTTTCTGCGCCTAGTGCATAACCCAAATGCACATGGATGCATGAAGCTTGTTCACTTTGATGCACACGTTTACGCATCTTGGGTCGTTTTGGTAAGGCCATGAAGAAAGGTCTGTATTGGTAAAATGGTTACGAAACTAGCATACTGCCGTTAAACTATCTTGTTTTATTACTACGTAATAATACTAATTAAAATATGATTTACATAGGCAAACGGGCAACAAGCTGCGCCATTAGCTTTTTTTGAATTGCAAAGCTAATACGTTTACAAACCACATCCTTGGATCTAGGTGTCATAACATTGCTGTGCATAACCCGTTGAACTCAGCTGAGTAGCTCCCCCGCCTCATGTGCAAGGAAACCAAATGTATCAAACGAAAAAGGAATAAACACCATAGTTTTGAAAAGCGCGCCTTAAGCCTAGGCTCTAAGGCTCAAGCTCTAGGGACTTTTTTAGATCGAGGCTCCGCACATGCACAAGGCTCACAAAAGCGCAGAGCCTTGGGATTTAGAGCCTTAAGCCTAGGCGCGCCTAGGAAAGGTGACGGATTTTGAAACTTTCTTTTCGAATTTAACATTCATCGCCCTCATATGTTAATAATCGATTACTAGAAACTACCTAGAAACTAAATAAATCAATCAATTTGAGTGTTTGGTCGTTCAATTCAAGTGTCTGCACATACAGACTCCTCCCTCTATTTTACGTATGTGATAACGTAATCTCGTCATGCCATGAATATGATACATTGCTTGATATTTTTGGTTTAACTATTCAATTTTTTATATACATTAATTATTTTAGTGTTATTTAAGTCATCATTAATTTATAAATTTTCGCCTAAACTATTACTACCCCCGTCCCACATTAAGTGTCCAAATTGACTTTTTAAGTCTTTTTTCTTCAACTTTGATCTTAATTATTTCTTCTTATGTTATATGATACTTGATGCAAAACATATGAATGGATAGTGTTTTGAATGCATTTTTCATTGGTATAATTTTTATTAAGTATTATACAATACAAACAAAAATATTTACGGTCAAAGTTGATGAAAAATGACTTTGAAAAGTCAAACTGGACACTTAATATGGGACGGGGGGAGTATAATTTACTTCAATTTAATGCAACTTATATTCATGAAGCCCGCACCTTGATCTGCGCCTCGCCTCAAGGCTCCATAAGCCCTTTGCGCCTTAGTGCGCCTTGAGCCTTTCAAAACACTGATAAACACGTGTTGATTTTCAATGCATGCTTTCTCGTGTTTTGTCACTTTGCACGAGGCGGCTTTCAAAGCAGCCTGACCCGCTGTAAACCCCGACTACTTAACCCCACGAGAGGAGAAACCATGGTCAAACCCACACACGCATGTTTCCTTCCAATCTATTCAAAAACTAAAACGTCAGCCGGTCTAAGTGTGGATCTTCCATTCGACAGGTCAAACCGCTGAAAAAAGAACGAAATATAAAATATAAAGTTATACAAGTCAAAAGTAAGTAAAATACAAAATGATATGGAAAAACCCACAAAAACTGTTCTGTTCTATTAATACAGTGAGTCAAGAGAATAAAGGTTACCCATAGTAGAAACAGACTAATTTACTTACTAATTTACTTGTTTTGAGCTAACTATGCTACGACTCAAATCAGGTATAACGTTTCTTTTTCTCTAACCATGTTTTTTTGATCATATGCATGTCACACATGTATGTTGAGTTTTTGACTTGGACGCAACATAAAATCGACCTAGAGGTTGTGGGTTCAAGTCTCGTTAGAGACATGTGAGATAGAATTTAGTGGTGTAGGTTGTAAAAGTTTGCCGTTCTAACAAAAAAAATGGGTATCCTGTGGACATTTCTATATATGTTCTCTTGTTACATCTTAATATTTACCAAAGAGTTAATTACATATATTATCTTCGTGGTTTGCACATAATTACATTTTTCGTCATAGAACACAATTAATTACATCAACCGTTCATGTGGTTGTACATAAAAAGTTGACCGGTCATTTAACCGTTTGAACATTTGTTTTTTGCCGACCAGACATTTTTTTAACGTAACATCGACTATCATCCACTCTCATATCAATTTTTCAATAAACTAAGCAATAAGTTAATCTATAATTGATCAAGATCAAATAAATCTTAAACCACCTTTATCATTAGTGCACAAACTCATATTTAAGGGGAAATTAAATAAATGGACGTATTTTAGAGGGTGTTTACGTAAAAGGATGTATTCAAACCGTATTTGAGATTGTGGCCATTTTGGTGCGCAGTCAACACATTTTGCGCACCAAAGTACACACTTTTTTTTTGAACAGCAATATATTATTAAACCACTAGCAAGAAGCTAGAAATTACAAAGCGACAAGGTACGGATTTTTAAGCCAATCGTTCCAACTAAACGATGCTTTACATCTATTACGACACCAATAAAAAGACCGAGACACAATATCCTCAAAAATCATCGCCTTTGGAGAAGAAACCGCTTCAAAGATATACTTGTTCCGATATTGCCAAACATGCCACCACATTACGTAAAAAACACCTTCGAGAGCCTGCTTATAATTAGAAGATAAGCGAAGATTCACAAGCCAGTTTAACCAATCTTCATATGAGTCGGCCTCTATGTAAGTAATATCCCACCATCGTGTTATCTTTCGGATAATATCTCTAACCATATTACACTTAAAAAATAAATGGCTAGACGACTCCACCTCATTGTCACAAATAGAACACGTAATAGATTCTATATCCATACCTCTACGAGAAATGTTGAAACGCGTCGGTAATGAATCAATCTTAACTTTCCACGCATGAACATTCACCTTAATAGGGACAAGTTTTATCCACCGTGTCTTTGTAGTTACGTCCGGCAACATTTTATCATCTAGCATCTTTCTAACAGAAGCAACAGAAAAATCACCCGAGTTCTCCAAGGACCATTTCCAACGATCTGACACAGGAACAAGGTTTACGTCTTGGACCTGAACCAATAAAGCTTCGTACTGCTCCTGTTCGATACCACCCCTGGGTTTTCGACGAAAAGAAAAGTCCAAACTGGATTGAGTCAACTTTGTGCCAACCTTCACAAACTTACATGTCTCTAGAGCATAGATACGAGGATATAGATCTTTAAGAACGATATGACCAATCCAAATGTCTTCCCAGAAAGCAGTTTTATCCCCGTTTCCCAGTTTCATTTGCATACAGTTAAGAAGATTAATACCTTGATTCTTCAAAACATTGATTTCATGCACTATGTCCATCCAATACGACGGGAAAGCAGACTTCACTTGCTTCCCCACTTTCCCATCTTCTCCATGGATCGCCTTGATAACCCTCGACCATAAAGATGTATTTTGAGTAAAGAACCTCCACACCCATTTGAACATAAGACCTCTATTCAATGCATACAAACTTGAAACACCAAGGCCACCTTTCTCTTTGGAAGCCAACACATTTTTCCATTTAACCCAAGACGTTCTCTTGCTATTGGGATCATGACCATTAAAAAAATGACTACGAATGGATTCCAACCTGCGAAGAACACTCATAGGGACTCTAAAAATAGACATGTGATATATAGGCATCGATCCTAAGACCGATTTAAGGAGAGTTAACCTTCCTCCAATTGAAAGCGTCTTCATTTTCCACTTGGATAGGCGAGCATACACTCGATCTACTACCTCATTCCAAGCTTGAATTCTATGCATAGAACCACCCACTTTCGAACCTAAGTAGGAGAAAGGCGGTTTAAGAATAAGGCATCCTAGTTTTGAGGCAGCTTGCTTAACTTTTTCATCATCCACAAGAACCCCCATTAGTTTACTTTTGTTCATGTTAATATGCAAACCTGACGCATGAAAAAAGCATTCCAGAACCTGAACTAGAGTATTAATGTTGTCATCGCACCATTGTCCCACAAAAATCACATCATCCGCGTAAAACATATGGGAAAGCATCAACGAAGAACTTAACGTTATGCCTTTAAACATACGAGCATCCACCACTCTTTGAAACGATAAATGCAAACTTTCCATTATTAATATGAACAAGAAAGGAGATAACGGATCACCTTGTTTTAAGCCCTTGTGAAATTGAAACTCCGCCGTTGGACTACCGTTAATAATTATCGAACCTCTCGAAGATCTAAGACAACTCTGAATCCAGGTGCACCACTTATCACCGAACCCAAACTTTTTCAAAACTTCATCCAAAAAATCCCATCGAACCGAGTCATAAGCCTTCTCAAAATCAACTTTAAAAATTAAAGATTGTTTCTTCTTCGACTTACACCATTGGAGCACTTCATTTAAGATAAACGGGCCGTCTAAAATTTGTCTATCCGCAATGAAGGCTGATTGCACCTCGTTTACAATATCTCCCAAAACAACTACTAGCCTATTCGCCAATATTTTTGCAATAATTTTGTACAAGCTTCCGATTAGACTTATTGGTCTAAAATCTTTTACCACGTTAGCATCAGGGATTTTAGGAATCAAGGCAATGAAAGACGAGTTACAACCTTTAGGGATGTCCCCATAAGTAAAAAAATGATTAACGGCATCGAACACGTCATTTTCAATCACCTTCCAGAATCGACGATAGAAACCAAACGTGAAACCGTCTGGACCAGGGGCTTTATCAGTCCCACAATCCCAAACCGCCCTCTTTACTTCATCTTTAGACACTTCGAGTTCCAGCTCAACCTGTTGATCACAAGATAAAATTTTCGAAAAGTTCATAACAAGAGAAGCTCGATTAGCAGCAGGTTTGTCAAATCTTTTACTAAAATGATGGAGGAATTCATTTTTCACCCTTTGCGGATTATCAACCCATGTGCCATCAACCAGAATCCCACGAATGTTAAGTTGACTCCGTTTTTTATTCAACACACCGTGATAAAAACTCGAATTCTCATCTCCTTCTATGGACCATTTAATCTTCGCTTTTTGAGCCGCGTCCAATGATTGAATTTTGTCGATATCTTGAATGGATTTCAAGACATCCATTCTTAATTTTACAACCTCATCGTTGCCTTCACCATTATCAATTATATCATCCACTGCCTTTAGATCATCTTTGAGTTTTGCTTTTATGTTTTTTGAACTTTTCATATTACCTTTATTCCAATCTCGAATCTTCTGTTTGAGATATTTCAATTTCTTCATCATGTTACTCATCGCATTAGATTCGTCCACAGGAGCTTCATTCCATGCATCTTCAACCAATTTATTAAATCCTTCCATTTCAAACCAAGAATGAAAAAATCGGAAAGGAGTCGGCCCATAATCAAAGTGAGACTCACGAAGCAAAATAGGCCGATGATCTGATAAGTACCGTTCGAGAGAGGTTGCTGTGAAGTTCGGGCAAGTAATCATTAGATTCTCAGAAATGAGGAACCGATCAAGTTTGCTCATCTTTGTAGCAGATTTATGACACCACGTAAAAGAACAACCACCTAAAGGAATCTCCTCCAAGCCCGCATTGACGATAAACGAATTGAACACATTTGCACCTTGAACATTAAAATTCGACCCAAATCTTTCAGATTTACATCTCACCTCATTAAAATCCCCCATTATAATCACCTCGCCTTTCCAATTATTAATCACATGAGTCAAATAGTCCCACAACATCTTTTTTTCATTTAATTCTTGAGGAGCATATACCGAAACAATGAGAAGGTCACACCCAGTTTTCAACCACACACCACGAATCATAATGAAGTAATCAGACACAGTGACGTCTTTTTTACGGTACGAACTAGGATCCCACACACAAAGAATACCTCCCGAGTTACCTACTGAATCACTATGAACATAATCGAACGCAAAATTGCCCCAACACATCTTAACACTAAAAATCTCCATTTTCTCCATTTTTGTTTCTTGTAACGTTAGAAAATTCACTTTATTTTTTACACATAATTCCTTGACCCAATCTTTTTTAGCCTTCTGGGCCAGGCCTTGAATGTTTAGTGACAAAAAATTCATCGAAAACCCTCCTTCACTCCTTGTGATTCAATAATCTCCGTCATGTTATTCATACACCCATCCATGTTATATCCCATAGTCTGCCCCACTTTCACCAATTCTTCCATCAAATTCAATATTGATCCACCGGTACGTGGATTCACTGATTTTTTAAAATGGCCTGAGCAAACCGATTCTGCTACATCATCTTTTGAACCCTTATTTGAACCAATGTCTTTGAAAACGTCGTTTACCCCTTCCTCATGACCACCTTGTGAAAATTCGCCACATTCTTTCTTGGAGTTCTCACCATTATTGCAAAATGTTTCTATACCATCCTTTGGAGTATAGCCTGGAGGGTATTGTGGACTGTGTTCCGATTTGTCTTCACTTTCTACATTGTCTTTTTTCTTATTAAGCAACTCATAAATGTTGAATGGATCCTTGGAATGATTCTCCTTTTGACCAGTAGACAACTCCTCTGGTTTGTTGTAATTCTGCGATCGCTCCTCAAAACACGTTTCCAGGACTTCGTCCACATCACTGTCTACTGCATTTAAATCTCCTTCATTAACATCATCATCTGAATCATGTTCATCATCAGATTCCTCCAAGAAGTCAGGAACCCATCCTGTAACTTCCTTGGCGCGAATCCAACACACCTTACCACGAAATATAATTTTGAACGCCTCAATAATATTCTTACCAACCTTCGTCTTTATGCACAGTCTTTTCGAGTGAAAGCAGTTTTCATCTTGATCATCAATGTGTAATAAGTCACCCCATTTAGACGCAATACGTTTAAATGTATTGTTCGACCATAATTTAAATGGAATACCTTCAATCTCCACCCAAACAATTCTTCCTTCAATAGTAAAATCCTTTGATGCTTGAATCAACTGAGAGAACCAAGACCCAATACCCACATTAGCATGGAAAAGTTTTTTTGAAGCTTCTGAATCAAATTCCACCAGCACCCATAATTCACCCATATACTGAATTTTGATATTGTTGAAACCTTCTTTATGCAGTACCATCTTCAGGTTAGATAAGGATGCAAACTCTTTCACCCTTCCCATCAACGAGTTAGAGAGATCAGATGTGTTCAAACATTCATCGTCCAATACCAGTGTTGGGGTATGATCACTTTCCGCAACCACAGACGTGTTATTTCCTTTCACCACCTGAACATACGAGTTGCCCACTCCACTTTGTCCCATATCTTTCTGGTAAACATGTGTAGTACGTCTATTAACCCCAGCATAATTGTTAGGCTGATGATATTTCTTATTCAAAGGCGTTCTGTGAAATCTAACAGAGTTAGCATGAAGCTTCAAAACCGCCCACACATATCGTACATAGGATATAACCAATCTCTCTCATTGAAAAACATTAATAATCGGATAAAACCAAACCTCTTTCCAGCTTTCGACCTCTTATGGGATATACCGCATCGACGACATGTCAAGCCATAATGTTTACATCATTAAACAAGAACCTTAGCAGAAAACGTGACAGGAAAATTTGTGATAAATATGGATGTAGAGATCTTAGAGACATCATCCTCCTTTGATTTGTGGCTTCCCATGAGACCACCCAAGATTACACAATGCAAAAAAAAAAAAAAAAAAAAAAATTTTTTTTTTAGGGCCCCAAAAGGCAGAAAACAATTAGGGTTTGCAATCGAAAAAAAAAAAAAAAATTTAAAAAATAAATCCGCACAGATTTCAAGATCTAAAGGTAAAAATCGCCTAACACGCTCGTTATGAGAACAAACAACAAGTTGTTAATCTCAATTACAGGGGTTATAGCAATCCTACACAAAAGAAACAAGAAGATCCGGAGGATTAAGGATTGAAAATTGAGATTAGGGTTTGATTTTTGAAGATTGGGGCGCCTCAAGCAAGATTGGGGGTGTTTGGGATAATCGCATCACCTTCCGAATCCATTTAAACATATAGATGATATCCACCAAAGTGCACACTAGCGCACCAAATTAAAAATAAATTGTGTTGGGGCACCATATTTAATTTCTAAACCAATGAGATGATGCCACGTAAGATTTGATGCGCTAAATATGTATATAGCGCACCATAATATAAATATGATATACCAAGTAGCTTTTGAGCATCATATTTAATTTCTAAACCAATGAGATGATGCCACGTAAGATTTGGTGCGCAAAAAATGTATATAGCGCACCATAATATAAATATGATATACCAAATAGCTTTTGAGCACCATATTTAATTTATAAACCAATGAGATGATGCCACGTCATATTTGATGCGCAAAAGATCTATATAGCGCATCGTATTTACTAAATGCCAAAAAAAAAGATTTTCGGATTACGTTCAAATATTTAGATACGTTTCCTTATCCATTTGAGATTTCATTGAGATTTTCTTGTCTATTTGGAACATTTTTTCTATAAATTAAGAAATATAGCGAGTTAGTCTTCCACATTTGTAATTAAATATGAGCTATTCAAGAGGAAAATTTTCGTTATGTCTTGTTAGAGAAGACCCCACACCAAAAATAACGCACCAAAACATGAAAGCGACAAATCAATTTTCGAAAATACTTTTATGGAACAAGTGAATGAGATGATAGTGAAAGAGGGCGAGTATATAGGTAAGTGGGGTATAGGTGAGGAAATTATGACTATTAATGATTTGGTGCACAAAATATGAAAATAGCGCACCAAAGTGGGCCCTTGCGCACCAACTAGGCCTAATCGGTAAAAGAGTTTGAATTGAGTATGAAATTGAAAACAACTTATGTATTGGGAAGGTATTTGTAATTGATTTTAAAAAATGGCCGGGGCCTTTGTCAGAGTTTTTAGTCAACATTAATCAACTTTTTGACAAAGACAAAATCAGAAAATCAAAAAAATTTGTCGTTTAGCAGCCTTTGGCGTTGTTGTAGTGTTTATATTGCTCATCTTTTGCAGGAATAATTTGACTAGATTACATTAGACATGTTAGTAATAATCCTTAAAAAAAAGTAATAACCCTACTTTCATAGTGTTTGCTAGAATCGTATTTGCTTTTTTAAACGAATTGTTACCGGTAGAAATCTTATTATTTACCTTCAACAAATCATGACAAATCATGACAAGATGATGAATAACAAATCATGGTCCAAAAAATGGAGCATTAAGTTTAAAATAAAATTGAGAGGTCAAACGAACGTGCACAATCATGATCACATTTTTCCCATTTAAAATTTTATAAAACCGTAATGCTAGATCAAGATGCTTATAAAATTGGTTAGTGGATTTAAGTGAGATTTAATTCATTGACCAAAGCGATTAATGTAATCACAGTTACTAACTTTTAATATATTAATATATTTTGATCTATCCTTTGATACTTAAATGTAACATCTTTTATCTAATAAATATAAAAGTCTTCTATATCTAAGAGTAGGTTCAATTTGACTTCGATGTTCCATTATTACTACTAACTTTTAGGTTTACTTGTCTACCTAATGCAGTGTTTTCTTA
>BQNB010163154.1:0-14474 GCA_026074375.1 Tanacetum coccineum | reverse complement strand
TTATTAAATTCAGATTTTTATTGAATCAATAAATGTTATTTTTCAAACGACACCTAGAGGTCGTTCTCTTGTATCTATTGCTGTGTATTACGAAGTAACACCCCATTTGGTATTCCGCTGCGTTGTAAGTGATTTTTGGGGGTGTTACAAAGGATACGAGTTGTGATTCAATTTTCTTTTGCGATGTACTGCCACACGTTGGCTAATTGTTGGCACTCAAAATAGTCAAACTCGTTGAAGGTTCAAATAGGAAACCGGTTAGTTCTAATGGTCTTAACATATGTATAATAGAACTTTAGTGATCAATATAGACATGATAACCAGTATAATGAGTTTGATGCAGGGAAGTGATATGAGTCAAAGTCAACATTTAACATTCAAAATTTAAGATTCAAAGTCAACATTCAACATTCGTATTCATTACAATTAGTATAAATACCATTCCATTGTAACATTTCATACC
Organism: Tanacetum coccineum; assembly: GCA_026074375.1. Lineage (NCBI taxonomy): Eukaryota > Viridiplantae > Streptophyta > Magnoliopsida > Asterales > Asteraceae > Tanacetum > Tanacetum coccineum. The sequence continues at coordinate 14,011 of BQNB010163154.1, read as the reverse complement.
ATTCTATGATGAGTTTATAGAAAATAAAAGTGTTTCTCTTGAAGTCCCAGTTAGACACCCTTTGAGGGTTTGTTGAATTCCTTGTTCTTTGTGTGGTTTCTTGCATTCACAACGGCACCCTTTAAAACTTGAAAGAGTACAATAACTTAGGAGTGCTTTAGCACCCAACTTACCTCTGTCACAACAAATCTTACGGTTCTAAGGCTCAAACACACTATTCTATTGCAATTATAACTAAGAGTTAATTAATCACATTGAAACTTAATTATAACCAAAATACAAAAGAAAAACAAGTGAGTTAAAGAGGATGGGTCCTAAGATACAAATGTAGTACTAGTAGCTGATAAAAAGACACATAGCGTGATTCAATATATAGGATGATGCAAATCCTATGACGAGACACATTTTTAAAATCTTTTTTAGTAAAAGAGACGATATTAAACAACAACAAAACTTTACAAGACAAACTTCACAGGGTGAAAGTCATAAAATACCAACAAAGTTTTCATTTTGTCCCGACGTGACCAACGAACTATTTTTCGTCTCGTCTACACCAACGTACTTGCTAAAATTGTTCCAATATCACCAATATTACCCTAAAATGACTATGTTACCCTTGTCTTCCCTACATCCTCAAGAACACCCTGTCACTCAAGAACACCAGTCAAGAACACCACTCATCTTAGAAGTAGAAAGACAAATAATTATAAACAAATATCACCTGATCCCATCAATAATCCCAAAATTAACATACACCCATAAATCTTTACATCAAATCCACGATATTCATTTGTTGGATCATCTTAAATTGCAGTTAAATTGATATTGGCGGATGGTTTTGATTATTTGCGGTGCATCTATCGATTCTTATAGACAAATCTTGACAAAACTCACTGGTTCATCCACCTTCCAGAGAGGTATGGTTTCTATTTTGTTGAATATTTCAGAATAAATGACAACCTATTCTACCAGATATTTACTAACATCAAGAACACAACCAAATAAACCTCTATCTTCATCATCTTTTCCCAACTCCATCGCCGCCACTACAACGACGTCGCCACCACGAGACCCCTATCGCCACCACCACTAGATCTGGCTGGATCCGCCATTTGTGGTGTTGGTTCTCTAAAGAAACCTTTCTCTCCAAACAAACACCCTTTAAAAACAAAATAAGATTTGTTTTGAAACACCCTCAATTATTGTGGTGAAGATCCATGATGGGTGACAATTGTTTATTAAGTGGTGTTTAGTGGGTTTTATAGTGGGTATAGTTTTTGGTGATGTGATGGGTATGGCAGTATGGTGGCACTGGGAGGTTGGTGGTTGTAGTGGGGGTTTAGGTGGCAAGTATGGTGTTATGATGGATGTCGACATACGGCATTAAAGCATGGGGTGACTGAGGACCGAAGGGTCAGATATTTTTCTGCTTATTCTTTATGGTTTTATGGAAGACAAGGGTAATATAGTCTTTATGGTTTTATGTAGACGGGACGAAAAATAGTTTCTTGGTCATGTCGGGACAAAATGGAAACTTTATTTGTATTTTATGACTTTCACCCAACTTCATATGAACAAAGTTAAAAACATAACATGAAATTCCCAAAACATGCTCCGACAACATTACAAAATATCTAGACTTATTACATATTTACATACCATAATAAAAGCTAGTAACAAAATGACTAAACATATGTCAAATGTGGTCCAGAATCCATTTTGACACAAGGCCCATTCCAAATAGAACTCGGGGCCTAAAGCCCAAGTGAAGTAGGGGTGAGCAGAAAAACCAGAAAAAACTGAAACTGAACCGAATTAATAACCAAATAGAACTACAAATTCGGTTTTCGGGTTGGATATTGGTTTGGCAATATGAACCATATTTATATAAATTTATGTTTATATATATAAAGACCATTAAAATTATCCTAATATAAAAAACATTTTTTTATGCTTGAAATAATTTTTTTTGCTAAATATCCATGTAAATTTTTTTATTTTTTTAATAAATGGTGTAATTCGCGTTATTCGGGTCAACCCGAAAACCAAACCGAATTCAAATTCGGTTTTCAGTTCGGTTCAGTTTGGATTTTAGGTTGACTGAAAAAATAACCGAACAACTCGATAACCGAACCGATCAACACCCCTAAGTGAAATAACATACCCTTTAGTCCGGTACTCACACAGCAAAATACCAACCAACCATTAATACATCATCATTATTCCTTCTACTCAACCCACCATACATACATACATACATACATTTGATAAACAACTCACATATCAAAACTACTGCAGACTTAGGTGGTGTTTGTTTTTCATAAAGAGCCTCTTAACAGCCTCTTGATCTGACTCATTCAGACGCGCAGACATTTGGTTCATTAAGTGCGTTTGTTTTTTTCTCTCAGCTGCAACATCTTAACCAACTAGATATGGATGGGGTCTTGATGCCTCTTAATGATTCTTCACTCTTTTTTTTTCTTTACTTTTTTTACTCTCTTCATTTTGTGAGATATTTTTTTACTTTAATATTGATAATACTTGAGAACTAACCTTTTTTTTGCACGAGAGCTTTAATTATTTGACTAAAAAATATTTTTAATTATTAATTGACAATGTTAAGTATACTATGAAATTTTATTTTACGCACAATTATTTTAAATGTTTTTTAAGACACTTTTATTCTCACGTTGCTAAACTATGTTAATTTCATGACTAAAATGCTCTATATAATTTTTAAACATGTTTATGTTTCGTAAGAATAAAACTGATTTTACATATAAAACTGATTTATACTTTTATTGTTCAGACATTTAAAAAGTAAAAACAAACACTATCATACATTTAGATTTAGAGCCTCTTAATAAACAAACAGCACCTTCATACCTCTTTATTTAACCAACACCAAAGTTGCCAATTTTACTCTTGAGTTGAGCATCAACCTTAACCATCTTAGGCCTATATCGAGACTCATCTCCAATCTTAGGTAGGGCCCATGCCATATTTGAGATACTTTGAGCCGAGAATTCATCAAGAGCCTTCATAGCCATTTATTCAAGCGCACACATCTTTTTACATCGTGCAAATTGACTCCTCTGAGACCTGGTAATCGAAGTTTCATCCATAAGCCTAGCAATATGGTAGATTGTGGTCTCGAGGTTCAACGGACTTAAAGGTGATGGACTCAAGCCTTTTTTAACAGCTAAAATCGTGTCAGAAATGACCTCTAATACTTCATTTGGAGTTTGTGCTTTAACTAAAATATTCTTCAAACTGATTTCGTTCCTATGGTCAAGCAAGCCCACCTTGTGACAAGTTTCTTTCCCCGCATCTCCCGTAGTTGCATCAAGAATTTCATCAAGTGAACTCAGACCCATTATAGTCTTAGAAGAATTGTTGCACTCCTGAAACATATCAAACATGTAAAATAGCTAAAACTCAACCCATCTCAACCGGTAAAAGAAAGTTTGCAAGTATGCAAATCAGTTTTACCATTTTTGGACCACGTTTACCTATTAGTTTAGAACGTAGATGTTTATTTTGATATGCATACCTAGTATCCAAAGTTACATATATGAAAACAAGTATAAAGTTTACATCTCACTTTCACTAACCTCATTATGTATCGTGAGGCGCTCCCGAATCAGGCTCACCATGCTTACTGCTAGCTTTCCTTTCGGTATGGTGACACGCATCTTCTTCATGACATAGAGCTACATTAAAATAAATAAAAATAATTTCTATTATACACTACCTCTATTTACGGAAAGATTATGGTAAAAAAATATTACAGTGAACACTAACTCTATATTTAACAACATATGATTCTTTTTTATGCAATTTTTCATTCATTATTTTAACCATAATAGATAGTTTAGAGTAAACTGCAAAAATCATTCATGTGGTTTGTAGTTTGTGGCATTAATCATCCTTAGCCGATACTATTAGCACTAATCATCCCTGAGTGGTCAAATGTCCGACAAAAATCATCCTTATTGGGGATAATTTTTGCAAAAGTTTTAACAAAAAGTTTTGCAAAAATCATCCCTAGAGGGATGATTTTTGGCGAACGTTTCACCACTCAGGGATGATTAGTGCCAATAGTATCGGCTAGGGATGATTAGTGCCACAAACTACAAACCATAGGGATGATTTTTGCAGTTTACTCGATAGTTTATTTAGTCACTGTGCTAAACAATGGCTCTCTACACTTGTTCTAATAGAAACGTACAAATTAAGGCTAACCTGCAAAAATACGGTACATCTACCTTAGAGAATGGCGTGTAGATCCCTTCGTCTTCTTGTACTTGTCAATGCCCTCTACTAAACAATATATAGCATGCGCCGCACATTGCTTCTTCTTAAGGGCGCTCACATCACGCACGTACCGCAGATAATACGGAGCCAAGTACCCGCGTGGTGCACATATTATAGTTCCTAAAGCAAAAAGAGCGTAAGCCTGCTTCATGATATTCGCATCTTTGCTATGAATGAGTTTAGTCTTGACTTCGTTAGCTGATACGTGATGTTTTGTGCCCTTGTTTAAAAATAGCCCTGCTAGCGCGGTCGGAGGCTTCTTTTGAGATTTCCTGGGAAGTACAATCTCCTCGTCACCAGTATTTTATGACAGTGGGAGGTGTGCAAGGAAATCCGGGAAGAGAGACATTGGATAATTGGTTTAAGGTCCAGATTCGAGAAAACCGAAGATGGTTATAAGTTTGTTTTCTGCCCTACTGTATAGTAAGGTTTTATACATCAACAATGGTAAGATCCGAAATATATGTGTTTCCTTCTGCATCATGACTGATCTTATATTCCGGTTGCTGCTTCCTTCTTTCTTTTGATGCCAACAGATCTTGAATGTTTTCATTCTAAATTTCTAGCACAGAAGCCTGAAAATTAAAAAAAACAATGACTAAATATGTATTGGGCCAGTAGAAAGAAGAAGGTATCAAAGGAATAGATCATACCTGCATCTTGTATTTCCAGCCTTGAGCGACAAGGGCCTGGCTTGTTTGAAAAATATGTTCCAGAGAACATGGAATCAACCCCTTTTGAAGAGGATGGTTTGGCCTACCAATCATAGTATAACTTTTCCCAGAACCGGTTTGACCATATGCGAATATGAAAACCTGCAAATATAAATAAATATATTTAAGTTCATTTTATAGATTACAAAACGGGAAAACATATTGGATTTCACATCACAAACCAACTTCAAGAATACGAAAACTAATTGTCATAATAGAAACAATGTATGTTATTAAACCTAAATTCTAAAATAAAGGCAAAAAAATAACTACCTTATGCCCATCAAGCGTGCACTGAACTAGCTCTGATATTTCAGTGAAAACATCTTCTTGTGAAGCATGGTGATCAAACACCTTGTCAAAAGCAAAACACGTCTTTTGGCCTGCAGAGTTCCAACATGTGAGACCGCGGATTCTATTAATTCAATTATTTCATAAAGAGATAGAACCATACCACTTTCAATTACTTCAATCCCTCGTCCTGCAAGCTGAAGGGACATGGGATACGAGAGCGCGGATTCTATATCACCATCATAAGGAAGCATGGGCCTTACTCGAACAAACACTCGTATATTTCCTTTAAGCTCCACTATTTTGTTGTGGAGCTCCTTTCTCAATTTTTCGGCCTCGTCAAGTTTATTCTGTAAATCACGGACTTTTTCCTCATACGTCGTCTATTTTAAAAAAAAAAGGAACTTGTTAACACACCAAAACAATAAAATTAAAATTTAAACGTTAAATAATAGTTATATTATCTTAATTCACTTACAACTAAATAAAGTTGCACATGAATAACGGTTAAAGCTGATATTTTAAATTACATTACTCATTTGTGTTGTTTTAATCTGTTACATTTAGCTTTATTCTCGTTGTTTCAAAGAGTTTTGAGCTAAAACTATCCGAAATCGATATAAACGGAAGCAAACCCATAAATGGGTGGCCTATAAGTAAGTTTCCATAAATGGGTGGCCTATAAGTAAGTTTCCATAAATGGGTGGCCTATAAGTAAGTTTTGATAAATGGGTGGCCTATAAGTAAGTTTTGATAAACGGGTGGCCTAAAAGTAAAAAAGTTTAATAGTTGGGTGGCCTCCCGATACATAATCCCTTAAAAATACAAAAATGTTGTCTTGGACATGAACATGTTATCGAAGCTAAACATTTTTATTAGAAACTTCAACTAATACACATATGAAATCAACCGCATGATATATGTATTGTTAAACAATTCTGAAACCATTTTGAACGAGGTTAGATATAAATCCGATAATATACCTTCTGTAGAGCGCGTGCAGCCTCCCTCTCAAGATCCCTCTTTCTTTTTTCTTCGCTCTCAAGCCTCAAGCTTTCCCTATCCTGCTCCTCACCCTGAAACTTATAATATACTGCAATGAGACAACAACAACAACCACCACCATACCCAATCCCCCATTCCCACCAGGGCAGGGTATGGGGGAGGATAGGGAAAGGTGGGTTTTTAACTAGTACTTTAAAATAGACATGATAAAAGTGTACCTGTTTTGATCTTTCAAGGTCATAAATAAGCCGTTGCACTTTACCCCAGTCCTGTTTCTTTAAACGCTCCAATTTTTTGTTAGCGGTTAGAATCATCTCTCTATAGAACTCTTTTTTCCTTTTCTAATGACAAGACTTTGACGTTTAACTCTTCATTCTTTTTTTTCAGAGACAAATTCTGGGCCACTAGCTCTTCTAAATCCTTTTGAAACCATTTTATACAAATTGTCACACGTTAGCATAAATGGTACCCTGCACATTCAAATTCAGAAGAAGAGGAAGAAAAATTGATGATACAAGTTGATCCAATGAGCTAAACTATCCTGATTTTGATAAGGCCAGTGTGTTTTTCAAAAGAGACATGATTGAGCTTGTGTTTTGTTACAAACTAACATACAAATAAAATCAAACCAGCAACTAAGCGATCACAAACACCCCATTGCTAGGTTTTACAAAGCATTTACAGTTTACTTTAAACGATGGAGCTTGTGTTTGGTTACATCATCTCATTATAAATTAATCTACAAACAGCTCTAACAACAACTAACCTATAAAAAACAACTTGGTCTCAGAATGTTGATAGAGACCGACTGATTTTTGTTCCGTGTTTGAACCAACTGCAAATGAAATTTAGTGTACCAGAAGAGACAGAACTTTCACACACTCTGAGCATTTGCAAATTTTCCTGCATCTTGGGGCATGTCCATGTAGAATTTTTTTTTCTTGGGAACTGTTTCCTCGTACTTATTCTTCAAGCAAGAGAACCCATATTTTAGCACACATTTATTGTTTGAACACTCAATTGCATCGGTTTCAGGGTGTTTGTGTCGGCACTAATGGCAACTAATGAGCTCTACCTCTTTCTTCCTACCCCGGCTACCTGTCTTCTTCTTCTCCGGCGTCTTCGTTTTCTTCTTGGGCGGCGTCTTCTTCTCGGGCGTCGTCTTCTTTTTATTCATACCCATGGATGGAGTAGACACTAGAAGAAAAAGTGACCAAAAATTACAATAAGTACATCATCAATTACAAAATAACAAGTTTACTATATTATTATTACTCTTAAAATCATATAGTTGATATGTTTTAAAATACATACAAAACTGATTCTAACCTAATCTATTACCGGACTAATACAAATCAACTGACAGCAAACATAACACAATAATAGCAAATATCAACAATCGACCAATCGTAACCGAAACCGGACTTAAACCCGGTCATATTTCTATCGATTATAACCTGTCGAAAAACTAACACAAAACCACGAGTCACGCTTGAGCTAATAATTAAAACCGAACTTAACACGGCAATTAAAGGAAGGCACAAGAACCTAAACTTCGTCAATTTCTATCGATTTTAACGTAAATTGTCGAAAAACTAACACAAAACCACGAGTCACGCTTGAGCTAATAATTAGAACCGCACTTAACACGGCAATTAAACGAACGCCCCAGAACCTAAACTCCACCAATTTCTATCGATTTTAACCTAAACTGTCAAAAAACTAACACAAAACCACGAGTCACGCTTGAGCTAATAATTAGAACCGCACTTAAACGAACGTAACAGAACCTAAACTCGCCAATTTCTATCTATTTTAACCTAAACTGTCGAAAAACTAACACAAAACCACTAGTCTCGCTTGAGCTAATAATTAGAACCGAACTAAACACGACAATTAAACAAACGCACCAGAACCTAAACTTTGTCAATTTCTATCGATTTTAACCTAAACTACCAAAAAATATAACACAAAACTAGTCGCGCTTGAGCTAATTAGAACCAAACTTGACGCGACAATTAATCGAGTGCACCGAAACCTAAACTCCGTCAATTTCATTCAATTCAATCAAATTAACAAAAAAAAGTATTAACTTTAACATCTAATCAATTTAAACCTAATTTATTAATAAATCGATACAAATTAATGCTAATTCAACAATAAAAGCTAATAATAACAATAAAAGCTAATTCAATCAATTTAGACCTAGTTTATTCATAAATCAATAAAAGCTAATTCAATCAATTTCATTCAATTCAAGCTAATAATAACAATAAAAGCTAAATCAATCAATTTAAACCTAATTTATTAATAAAAGCTAATTCAATCAATTTAAACCTAATTCAATTTTTGGGCTTATTTTGACACTTGTAGGCTTATATAAGTTTATTACGATATGATTAACTTATATAAGCTCATAAGTCTCAATATAAGCCAGAAAATTAGAGCTTATGTTATATAAGGCGAAATGAAATAAGGTCATAAGCCCACATATAAGCCGAAACAAACACCCCCTTAAAATTAAAACAAACGATTATCACTAATTTGAAAGTATATGAATATGATGGATGTATTATTAGTTAAAATCTAATTTCTTCAACTAAATCCTATTTAACAATGTCATCAGTTTCTGAGTCAACCTAAAATATTCAATTCCGGATATCGCGCACTACTAATCAACACATCGTGATTCAGAAAAAAAAGCTAATATTTTATGCACTGGTAAACGTGGCTGAATAATAAGTAGGTATAGTTTTGAAATCGGTAACATTCACATCATTATTAACACTTGGTAAAATTGAAGATTAGGCAACAAAACAAGTTGAAGATTGAGACCCGGGGAAATTGGAACGTGACTCTCCCCATGTTATAATAGTAGTTATGAAGGTAGTCTAACCCACATACAACATCATTATCAAGACAAAAAGAGCGGCATGTCGAGAAAACCGATGTCAAGCTGATGGTTGTATGGTACATAACATGCGTATGGTTTTAGGTAACTTCGTTAGATTTTTAGAAAGTGTGTGTTTGGTGTATGAAAAGAGATGAGATTTGGAGGTATATAAAAGTAAATGATGAGAGGCGGGAAAGTAAGGGAAAAAGTGGCGGGAAACTAATATGGATAATCTTTCACTTGTGGGCCTACCAATGGGCAGTTTTGGCCTATTCTGATTGATATATGCATTTTACGTGGGCCTTTTCTTTAAACTTCCATATCAGCTTCTTAGGCTTTTAATGATTTAATCTTTAGAAACATAACTCATTAATCGTTATTTCTTTACTTTTTAATTTCTTGAAATATACTAGGGTGTTCATCGGTTTGGATATCGGGTTGTTTGGTTTATTCGATTCGGTTAATTTTTTTGGTAAAAACAAAAACCGAATCGAACCGAAAACCGACTTTGAATTTGGTTCGGTTTTCGGGTTGACTCGAATAACCCGAATTACATTATTTTTAGAGTTAAATACTTTTTTGGTCCTTGTGGTTTGGTGCATTTTCTCACTTTTGGTCCAAAAATAAGTTGGTTTCGATCCAAAACACATAGTTTCGTTCCACTTTTAGTCCAAAAATTTTAGTGCAAATTCACGGGATTGGACTAAAAGTGGACTGAAACTATGTTTTTGGACCAAAACCAAACCTTTTTTAAATTTTTGACCAAAAGTGAAATCGCACCAAACCACAAGGACCAAAAATGTACTTAACTCTTATTTTTATTTTTTAAAATTTAGTTAGATTTAGCAAAAAAAAAAATTCAAACATAAAAAGTGATTTTTTAATAAGGATAAAATTTTAATAGTCTTTTTATATATAAATATCAATGTTTTAAAACCCGGGTTGAACCGGGAACCGGCTCGGAGACTGGGCCAGATGTGACCGGGTTTTTGCTTGTTTGAGAACCGGATTGAACCGCCGGGTTTTTGTCGACCCGGGTTGACCCGGTTTGATAAAGTTAACAAATTTAAATGGTAATTAAGCACTGATGTTAGTAATATAAATCTTAACATGCTAATATGTCTCTAGCCATTAGCTTTTAACGCTGGAGGGAATTGTGATTGCAGCGTGTGACGTTATATAATGTTCCTTGTATAGTTGTATATGAAACTTTGCTTATTGTTTTGGTTGTATATAAACTTGTTGAATTGAAGGTGAATCATGCACAGGTTTGAACCCAATGCTAATGCTCACCAGTTTATATTTATATTATTATGAATATATAAGTTAGAAATAAGAGAGAAGTGCAAAAATCATCCCTGTGGTTTGTCAAAAAACCGTCTCACGTCCCTCGTTAAATAATTGTCCAAAACACATCCCTCCGTCAATGTTTTGGGACACGATACATCCTTTGGACTAACGGTGCAAATCTTTTTCTCGTTAATTATTAACGAAGGTCTAATTTTTAATGATGCAACTATATAGGAGGGTATTGTTGTCTTTGTGCTGTCGCAGGGATGATTTTTGCACTTCTCTCTTAAAAAAAGTTTTTTTTTTGTTTTTTAATTTAAAAAAAAACTTTTTTACATTATTATTCGTAAAAGATTTTAATTTTTTTTACAAAATCATAAAAAAAATTCGCACTTTACAAAAATCATAATCTTAGTATTTAAAAAGTACAAAAAAATTTTAAAAAGTTTTGTAAAAAAAGTGCGAAGTTTTTTAAAAAATTTTAAAAAGTTTTGTAAAATTTTTTAAAAAAAGTTTTTAAAACTACGATTTTGGTTTGATTATTTTTTAAAAAAAAATTAAAAATTTCGAACTTTTTTTACAGAACTTTTTTAAAAATTTTTGCACATTTTAAAAAATACGAAAAAGATTTAAATCTTTTTCAAAAAATTTAGATTTTAAAAGTGCGATTTTTTTAAAAAAGTTTTTAAAATGTACAAATTTTAAAAAAAAAAGTTTTCTAAAAAAGGTACGAAATTAAAAAAAATTAAAAATAATCGAGCCGAAATCGTACTTGTAAAAACTTTTTTAAAATTTTTTTTACAAAACTTTTTAAATTTTTTTACAAAACTTCGCACTTTTTAATTTTATTTTAAGATTTTGTAAAAAAAAATTAATTTTTTTTAAGAATAATAATGTAAAACAGTTTTTTTTTAAATTAAAAAACAAACAAAAACTCTTTTTAAGAGAGTAGTGCAAAAATTATCCATGTGACAGCAAAAAGACAACAATGCTCTCCTATATAGTTGCACCGTTAAAAATTAGACGCTCGTTAATACTTAACAGAAAAAAAAATTGCACCGTTAGTTCAAGTGATGTATCGTGTCCCAAAACATTGACGGAGTGATGTGTTTTGGACAATTATTTAATGAGGGACGTGAGACGATTTGTTGACAAACCACAAAGATGATCTTTGCACTTCTCTCTAAAAGTAAAGCTTATCATGAGTCTTAATTTTATTCGTCTGTTTAATTGAATATAAGAATAAAGTCGGATAAAATGAGATCATGCAACACTACATATTACAATTTAGAAAAAAAGTATAGATATGTATAGAACCGGTTTGACCCGGCTGTTCAACCGGTTGAACCGGTGACCCGGTGAACCAGCGACTAAACTGAGTCGATAAAAAAACCGGGTTTTAAAACATTGATAAATATATATAAAATATATATATTTATATAAATTTGATTTTCGGTGCAGTAACTTGGCTTAACTTGGATGCCACCTAGTTAAGTAAACTACATGAATGAACTATAACGTGAAAAGTAACCAATTTACGAAAGATACATGCACAAGTAAACTACATGAATGAACAAATGGAAAAATTATAGTAAATGAGATAAAAAGGCACTAAACTTATGGTCCGTTTCCAATCAAGGTACTCAACTTTTTTTCTTGCACATAAAGTTTGCCAAATCAAGAACAATAAAACAATGACCAAACCAGATCAAAAGAGCTGATCAAACAAATCACCAAAACTATAACCAACCATCACTTCTAATTTAAATACAGGCTGAGAGCGAATTGCACTTTTGGCAGCTTCAGTCCTTCAAGAATCAGCAACCATCAATCTTCCATCTAAACACTTTTTATAACTAAAACAAGAATAAACAAATGGAAAAGTTAGTCCCTCAAGTATTTCCAGGCTTAAGACACATATTTTAACAATTTTATATCGCATGGTCCATCGTTCGTCAATAGTCCAATATCTATTCAAATCTTTTTCATAAGACTTGCGTCTTTACTTCACATAACAAATCTCAAAAATACATATCAAACTTACAATTATACATATTGAGCTTTTTCTTACTTTTATGTGTAAAGTTTCATTAATGGCCACTCCTATGATATTGTATAAAAACCATGACAAAAAATGCTTTCTTCGTAACTTAAAGAAATCTTGTAAATCATTTACGTCAAACATATATGAAATGATTTATCGGCTAAACATCCTTTTGAAATTTAAAATAAATATTCTCACATATGTTTGACAAGTCCTTATTTAAAGTTCTCCAACAACTTGGAATTTTTTTTCTTTTCTTGTAAACAAACTGAAAACATTATTACCATAAACTAACATGAAATCTTTGTCGTCCACTTCATCGATCCAGATTCATATATTCAAATAAAGGGCCAAGATCAATTTTTAAGTCATAAAACTATCCACAAACAAACACAATTACCCACTGGGTAAAAAAAATTTATCTACAACCTTCCCTCCCTAGATCTGCCACCACCTATAATATAGAGTTAACATGAAACATGGTTGTCTACCATATCAATTTTCCATCAATTATTTCATTATGCCGATGCCACTTTTTTGCATTACTTAAGTATTAGATGATGAATAAGGTTAGTCGGCCCAAGCCCGTTTGTAGGCTTAAAGTCCGCTAGGGTTTCCTTGGGTTCTGCAGATCATTGTAACAAGTTTCTTAACTTTCATGCGCACGTGTCATGGGAGGGCATTGAAGAGTTGATTAGGTTGTCGTACGGCTATGCGGCTGGCAGTCACAAATATAAGTACCAAAATAACCATGCAACCCGCTACTACCCAATTGCTTCAGATTTTGACTGGTATAATTGTTTGTTTGCATTCCCTGAGCACAATATATAGTGATTACATGAGACATAAAGGAAACGGGCTTGGGCCGTCTAACCTAATTTATCATCTAATTAATTTTCTCCCAATGTTCGAACTCAAGAACTCTAAGTACTTTCGTCTTAAGTGGCTAAGCCCTTACAACTGGGTCACCCCAATTGGTTGTGAATATTGATCATTAACTAATTATGAAAATTTAAAATGAACATTCATTTTATAATCTATACATACGTCAATTTACCTCTCCGGTCATGACTCTAAGAAGTGCTTCTTGATCTTTAACCACAGATAGTAAGCAACTAAGCACATAATTTTAAGGCTAAAAAATGAGCAACAATTGTATACATGTAAAATTAATTTTAAGATAGTTTGATGCACGTATCCTTTGCTTTCCAAAATTTATACGAGTTATGAATTTGGTTTGGTCCACAATGAACTAACCGACTCCACTACAACAAAATGTGGGTTTGGGGTCGGCCAAAACTTAGGGTCGACAATGTCGACCCTAATATTGGCAGGGGACCCACTTTTTTCAACCAAATGTGGCTAGTCAACAAATCACTTTTGGGTCGACATTTAGGGTCGACAATGTCGACCCTAAGTTATAAAAATTAATTATATATGAAATAATTATATATGAAA
>BQNB010163153.1:0-14474 GCA_026074375.1 Tanacetum coccineum | reverse complement strand
TATCCAAGATAATTTAACCTTAGACAACCTAAGGAATCGATCAAGGATTGGGATTAACAATTAGTATCAGAGCTTTGCTTTGTGAAACTTTAATCTAGAAGCCATGGAATTTGAATCTGCAAATAGTAATACTACTGCTAAGCTACCCATACTCAAACTAGGTGAGTATGAGATGTGTGTGATAAGAATTAAGCAGTACTTCCAGATACAAGACTATGCTTTATGGGAGGTCATAGAGAATGGTAACTCATGGGTGTCTGTACCACAAACAGCATAAGAGAATGGTATTTCAGTTATGAAGATGTCTGTACCTGTAACTGCTGAAGTAAAGACCAATAAGAAGAATGATGTGAAGGCTAGAAGCTTGCTACTCATGGCTCTTCCCAATGAACATCAACTCACATTTTGTCAGTACCCTGATGCTAAAACAATGTTTGCTGCCATTAAAACACGATTTGGAGGTAATGAAGCTACTAAGAAAACATAGAAGACACTTTTGAAGCAGCAATATGAAAATTTTAGTGCATCAAGCACATAGTCTCTTGACTCTATTTTCAACAGGCTCTAGAAGATTGTTAATAGGCTTGCAATTTTGGGTATAGTCATCTCTCAAGAAGAGTTAAATTCAAATTTTTTAAGCAGCTTGCCCCCTGAGTGGAACGCTCATGTAGTTGTATGGATGAATAAGCCTTAAATTGAAACTATGAGCATTGATGATTTGTATAACAACTTTAAAATTGTTGAACAAAAGGTAAAGAAATCTGTTGGTGCAAGTAGTGGTGCCCAAAACTTGGCCTTTAGTAGTACTAATCATGTTAATAATGATATGCCTGCATATGAAGTTAGTATTACTAGCCTTGATGTTAACACTGCTAGTCCTCAAGTTAGTACTACTAGCTTCAGTGATAATGTTGTGTATGCTTTCATGGTTGAGAATCCCAATGGTTCTAATCTACTACAACAAGACTTAGAGAAAATTCATGAAGATGATCTGGAAGCAGTAGATTTAAAGTGGCAGCTCTCTCTGCTAAGTATGAGGGCAAAGAGGTACTATCAAGGGACAGGTAAGAATATTTTCATTAATGCTAATGATACTGCTGGGTATGATAAATCTAAGGTAGAGTGTTTCAACTGTCATAAGATGGGAAACTTTGCCAGGGAGTGTAGAGCACCAAGAAGCAAGGAGGGTCAGTTCAGAAATCAAGACAACACTAGGAAGCAAGGAAACAATGAAGACACATCTTCAAAGGCAATGTTGGCTATAGATAGTGTAGGTTTTGATTGGAGTGACATGGTAGAAGAACAAGTTCAGAAAAACATGGATCTAATGGCGTTTTCAGACTCTAGGGTATACACTGATAAAACTTGCTCTAAAACTTGTCTGAAAAACTATGAAACTCTTAAGAAATAGTGTGATGATTTGATTGTTAAGCTTAATCAAACTGAATTTACAGCAGCTACTTATAAAAGAGGTTTAGCAACAGTAGAATAATAACTTATCACATATAGAAAGAATGAGGTTCTTTTTAGTGAAGAAGTTGCAGTTCTTAAAAGAGAAGTAGCTTGTAAAGACTATGAAATAAATGTGCTTAAAAGTGAGTTTGAAAAAGTTAAGCAACAAAAAGAGGGCATTGAATTTAAAATTGAGAAATTTTATAAGGCCTCAAAAGACATAGACAAGTTGTTAGGGAGTCAGATAACTGACAAAAGTAAAAAGGGTTTGGGATATAGTGATGTTCCTCTACCTTATCCTTTAATCTATAATAGACCTAACAAGCTTGATTTGTCTTATTCTGGTCTTGATGAATTCAAAGAGCCTGAATTCAAATGGTATGGTACTGAGAATAGTAAGAAAGAGTCAAATATTGTTTGTGATAAGAAATCAGATGATTCTAAGGAAAATTCTGATAACTCTTTAGTAAAAGAACAAGTATCAAAAGATACAAGTAGCTTTGTTGAGTCTTAACTTAATGTTGATAAGGAAACTGTTTTTCCTGTTGATAAAAAGGTAGAGTATGTCAAACCTAAAAATCAGGAAAAACCTTTTTAAAAAGTCAGTTAGGTCTGTTTGCGAATGTAAGAATTTAATTTTTATCACAAACTCCTAAGGTAATCAAAAGTGAATTGGAATGGACAGAACATACCAAACAACTCGAAGAGATTTGTGATGTATAACAAAGCTTGCTTTATTTGTGGGAGTTTTAATCATGCACAAGCTCAATGCAAATACCATTAAAGGGAAGGGATGGTATATGGGAATACATATAATAGGGTGAACTACAACTATACTACCAAAAGAACTCACTCCAATGCTCAAAGGAACATGGTTCCAAGAGCAGTTTTAATGAAGACTGGTCTAAAAACTTTTAATACTGCCAGGACATTTTTTACTGCTCATCCCAAATCTATAGTTTTTAGTGCTAAACCAATTCTACGTTTTTCAAAACCAGCACAATCAACTGTAAGAAGACCCTTTCAAACTAAAACAGCATTATATAACAAAAGGTTTACACAAGCAGTTAATACTGCTAGACCAAAAGTAGTTAAAACTGCCAGGCCAAATTCTACAGTTGTTAATGCTGTTAGGGTTAATCAGGCAAATGCTGTAAAGGCCTCAGCATGTTGGGTTTAGAGAACTACCAAACCTGATAGTGGATCAATCACCTTCAAGAAACATAATTACATTGATGCACGAGGCAGATCCAAGTCAGTGATGACTTGGGTCCCCAAAGGAATCTAATTTCCTTATTTTAATATGTAAGGAAAGCCATAACAAGATTACACAGGATTTGTTGACAGTGGATGATCAAGTTACATGATTGGGAACAAATCATTATCTTCCTCAATTTCAAGGAAACTTATGGAGGGTATGGTGCTCATTTGGAGGAGGAGTCATAGTGGTGGTAAATGTTTTGAGGGGAGGCCAATGATGTTTTGTATGCAGATAAAGAAAGAATGAAAAGGACACTTACATCAGACGAAAAGTGTCAAACATATATGAAAAACAAAAGAGGTCCGGGCACACAAAGTACCTCAGTTTGTGGCCCTCTGAAAAAGGATGGTGATGATTCTGTCCATAAGGAGAGAATGGGTGTGACAGAATGAAAAAAGGCTGCCACTTAACTGGCTTCTAGTTAAGAAGTAGAGCAGGATAATGGTAAACATACAAATAAAGAACCAAACATGGCACACTTAATGGATCAAGTCCTTAGGGAATTGATTCAGGTAGTGGTCCGAGGTGCCAAGATACCATATTGGGGGATGTGGATGCTTAAACTAGGTTTGAGACTACATCTAAATAGTCCTATGATCAACCTCTCTCAAGAGGTTACACACTTGGAAGTGGGGAGGACAGTCTGAAATTATTGAAATTGATGGAACTTTGTACAACTATCAAATATGTTGCATAAAAACAGACAGAGTAGATTGGTGAAACCCTAAAAGAATGAGAGATTAAAAGTGATGCTTAAAAAATAGAAAGAGAGATATGTGATATAAAAACCAAAAAGAGTGATTATGTGAGCCAAAAGAAATGAGAGATTTTGTGAGCATAAAAACAGAAAGAGAGCTTGTGAGAAGAACCAATTGATGATAGAAGTCCTTTTTGGAAAGAAATTGAAGTTAGTGGTGGTAACTTAAAACTTAATGTTGTTAGTCTTAGGTTATTGGGTTACTTACTACTGTTAGGCATAACTTTGTGCTGTCAGTTTAAGTTAATGCTGTTTTAGGCTAATTAGTGCTTGTGCCATTACAAGTATAATCTGCTAAGGGGTGATTCTATAAATACTTCGAATCAGTGTTTTCAAACAATACTTTATTATCGAGTTTCAATCATTGCAAACCCTCCACTAACCATAAACCCTAACTCAATTTAATCTTTGATCATCAAAACACAACACAATGTCAACCCTAACTTTTACTGATACTCACAACATGGTCGCTTTCTTAGAAAAACCAGCTGAAAGTGATGAATTTCATGAGATTATTAATTTTCTGAATGCTAATCAGATTCGTTTATGCAGAACAAGTCAATTCACACAATCTACACATCTTGCTCATTCAACAGTATCTGGCAACCGCAAGGGAAAAAAACAGTTTAAATGGTGTATGGTTAGTTTAAATAACAAGCCCTAATTGATAAAAAGAAGCTAATCATCATGGAGACAAGCATTAGGAGTGATCTTCACTTGGAAGATGCAGGAGGTACTGATTGCTTGCCTACTGCTACTATTTTTGAAGAACTGGCACGGATGAGGTATGAAAAACCGTCTCAAAAGCTTACTTTTTATAAAGCTTTCTTTTCTCCATAGTGGAAGTTCTTAATTCATACTATTACACAATGCCTTAGTGCCAAATCCACTGCGTAGAATGAATTCAGTAGTACAATGGCTTCTTTAATCATATGCTTGCCTACAAACCAAAGATTTAATCTATCTAAGTACATTTTTGATGCTATGGTGAAACACTTAGATGGAGGGGTTAAGTTTCTAATGTATCCATGATTTCTACAAGTTTTCATTAACCAACAACTTGGTGATATGTCACACCATAAGAAGATTTATGTTAACCCTTCACACACAAAGAAAATCTTTGCCATTATGAAAAGAGAAGGAAAGGATTTTTCTGGGAGGATAACACCTTTGTTTGAAACAATGATGGTTCGACCTACTCAAGATAAGGGTGTAGATTCAGGTATTCTTGGTGATTCTCTTCAAACACCCATTCCTACTCAACCATCATCCTCTAGATCTCAGAAGAAACAGTCCAGGAGGAAACATAAGAAGGACACTGTAGTTACTCAAGAGGAGACACAACCAGATGCCAATGTTCCTACACCTTCTAATGATCCACCTCTCAGTGGTGAGGATAGCATGCAACTATCTGAATTGATGCTTTTGTGTACTAATTTGCAAAAATAGGTTCTTGATTTAGAGAAGGCAAAGGATGCTCAAGCAAAGGAGATTGCTGATTTAAAGAAGAGGGTCCAGAGGTTGGAAAGGAAAACGAAACCAAGAACTATAGGTTTGAAAAGACTAAAGAAAGTTAGTATGTCTAGGAGAGTTGAATCATCTAAAGATCAGGAGAGTTTGGGTGATCATGAAGATGCATCTAAACAGGGGAGGACTATTGAAGACATTGATAAGGATGCTGATGATTCTTTAGTTGATGATACCCAGGGGAGGTCAGATGATGCAGATATATTTGATATAAATGATCTTCATGGTGATGAAGTAAATGTAGATATACCTGTTGGTGACAATCAAGAGCAGAGTGCAAAGGAAAGAGAGGTAGATACTAGTGTTGAAGATAGTGATGCTCCTACAACTATTGAAGAAATCACTTTGGCTTAGACACTTATTCGAATCAAAGCAGCTAAACCTAAAGTTGTTACTACTGCTGCTACAACAACAAAAACTACAAGACCCAAGTGCTATAGGTAGAAGTACTGGAGCCAAGTTGAATTCGAACTCCACAGAAGACACAACCTTCCAAAGATTAAAGACAAAGGCAAAGGAATCATGATTGAGCCTGAAGTTCCTCTGAAAAGAAAAGATCAAGTAACTCTTGATGAAGATTTGGCAAGAAATCTTCAAGCTCAGTTGGAGGCTGAAATTATAGAAGAAGAAAGGCTTGCAAGGAAACAAGAAGAAGGAAACCAACATAGCTTGATTGAGTCATGGAAAAATACTAAGCTATTGAAAAACGGCAGTATTGAGTTTAGCTCATAGCTAAAAAACAGAAGAACAAAGGAGATAACTATTGAAGCAAGAACAAGACTGTTTAAGAGATTATGGAACAAAAGAAAGAAACATTTGCAAAGCTTAGAGAAGAAGATAGTAAGAAGAAATCCACCAACTAGAAGCTCAAAAGAGAATCAAATGCTACCTATCTTAAAACATGGGTGAGATACAAACATAATCGTTGAAGATAAGAGCTATAAATAGAATTCATAAGAATGTTTGATAATGAAATGAGGAGAGTAAATACTTTTATACCTATGGATTCTGAGGTAGTAGAAAGTAAAAAGGAAATAGAAGAAAGTTCTAAAGGTGTAGAGGATGAACTGGAAGCTGATAAGTCAAAGAAGGCAGAAAGTAGTGAGAAGAAAGCCAAAGGCAGCAGAAAGAAGATGCTTGGTAGGAAAAGAGCAGGAAAAGAGCAACAACAAGAATCTTCAAAGAGACAAAGAATGGAAGATGATAAAGAAACAGATGAGCATGAAGAAGTTGAAGAAGATGATGAAGCTGAGCTGAAAAAGCATCTGGTGATAGGTCAAAAGATAGAACATAGCAGATTGCTGCTATAACCACTGTGCTACCAACCACCATGTGATTGTTGAATACAAGCTGCTTAAAGAAGGAATAATGGTAATTTATCAGTTGATAAGAGCAGATGGAAGTTCAAGAGTATTCTTCATTGATTATTATGCTACAAGGGTATAGACATAGAAGATTTGGGACTCTTGTAAGGTTAGTCAAACAGAGCGAAGGAGAATATAAGGCCTAAAGATGAACATGAAAGAGTGTTGTGGGGAGATTTAAAAGTCATGTTTGAACCAGACATTAGAAGTGAAGTATGGAGAAATCTACAAGGTTATACAGTGACTGTTTGGAAATTGTATGATTCATGTGGAGTGCACTTTGTAAGGTTTGGAAATGTGCACATCTTCATGTTTTAGTTTGAAAGAGATATACCACCTCAACACCAATAACAATCACCAATATGCTAAACAAGAAACTTCAAACTGATCATTTTAATGAGATGTGCTATCAACTGCTCAAGCTTATGGTAAAGCAACAAAAGGGTCAATAAAAGGTTTGAATGCATCTTCTTGATTACTGATAATGAACAAAAAAAAAAAAAAAAAAAAAAAAAAAAAAAAAAAAAAAAAATAAAAAGAAAAAAACATAAAGGATTTTTAACAGAAGAAACTTGGAGCTTCAGAAGATGAACATCAAGTATTAGGTAAGGATTGTTTGGGACTTAAAAGACTTCAGAGATTCTTAAGTTACTATTGCTCAGGTACATAATAGGAAATTATGCTAAGTAGTTAGTAACAGGAAAGTATAAAGATACCACTTGCATAGTTACTACAGTTATTAATATACAGTTTATTACTGTATAGTATACAGTACTGATGTTATAGTTGAAGTTAAAGACAGCGTCAGAGTTGAAGACTAAAATATAAGCTAAGTAGTTAGTGCTGCTAGTAGTAATGTTAAGACTGCTAGTACAAGTTACTACTGTGAGTATATATTAGTACTGCTAGTTAACTAAATTACTCACTATGCTTATGTTTATCAGTACAGCTGTACAAAAGTTTATGCCTTGCTGGATTATCAACAGGCAAGAAAGACTACTACTGGATATGCCCAAAAGGATAAAGACGATTAAAAGAGATTAAAAGTTTTTTTTTTTTTTTTTTTTTTGTTTGGAGAACAAGAATACTTTGTGAGATAAGTATTTAGATATTTTATACAAGATATACATAATGTATTTGTTTAAGAGATTACGTTTATATTTAGAAAAGATTATGATATCTTAGGAATGTATTGTAAGCCGACTAGGACTCCTTAGTCTATAAAAGGAGGCCCTAGGGCATTAGTTGAGATATAAGTTCATAAGTTTTCATAGTTGTCAAGTCGATTCAGAAAAGCTTCAAGGTTGTATAACCCTAAGTATAGGTGATGAGTAAACTACGTATTATTGATCTAATAATATTGAAGCGTTTGGTTATATCTTAGTTTATACACGATTACTACGTTTTATTCATAATACTTCAAGTATTAAGGTGTAGATTCACCGCATACACGTTATTATGAACAAAACAAAGTTTCTACAACAAGTTATTTTGGATTTATCCAAGGTAACTTAACCTTAGACAACCTAATGAATCAATAAAGGATTAGGATCAACAAGTGATGTCCCAAATCACAACTAAAAACCACAATCTCTTACAATTATTCCAATGCCCACACAGGGGTCCAAAATCCAAAACATCCAAAAACAAGAAACAAAGAACAAGCAAGCAAGACTTCAACAGAAAATCCCTCTCGCGAAACTTCTAAGCTCTGCTATCATAATCACCGAAACTATTCTTCTTTACATCACCTAAAATGATACTCGAAAACGTTAAAATAATGTTGGTGAGCTCGTAGGTTTGACGCTATAGAACCCACAAGTTATAGCCAAATATTTCAACAGTGGGAATAAAAGAGCTATATGACAGTATGAATATAAGAAAACAACCTTAGCATCACCGTAATCAATAACCATATGTCACTTACGCACCTAAAGGGCCTACCCGTCTGGAAGCACTAAAATTTAGGGCAGGACCACACACAAATCTGGGGTAGTGCCGTGACCATACGCCTCGTCCACTAGATCACACACATTACTGGGTAGGCGTACCCATCTGTGCTTCCAAACAAACATACAACACATAAGATTCCCCATAGCAGTCATAAGCCATAACTTTGTCAAAAAAACAAAACCACATTTCGCACAGTTCAATTCAAAACATTTCAAAACACATTTGAGTATCATTTTCCCCCAACGGAAAAACAGTAAAAAGTGGGGCTACGAGAACTCACCTCAAGCAAGTCTTTAGCAACCAAATCTCAATCACACAAGCAAATGCAATGACGCCCGCACACGACCTAGTCCAGTTAATGTCCCAATTTAATCATTTATTACCAAAAATAGTTTTTCACGTTTGATGCATAGAGATTAGACGCGTTGTACAATTACACCCAAAACGATTAGTTGGTGTGATGTTTGACGACATATTCCCCACAATCATATCATCTTCATATTCCTCGATGATCTATACCTTATACTAATTTAGAGGAAATTAATAAGTAATATAAAAGGGAAAATTTATAATTAATAATTATAAATATATCTCGACAAGTCCATTCGGTAAACCTTAGTCACTTCAAATCAATCATAATACGGTTGAAAATAAAACGTTTACTCATAATAAATACAATAGAGAAGTTTTAAGAAAAATCATATTTTTTGTCTTTTAGTGAATTTATTAAATAATAAAATAATAAAATAATATTTTATTATTTAAAATCAAAAATCAACGTTTTTTAGAAAAAATTTCTACAGTTATAAACTTTTTAACGAAATTTCGACATGACCCTACGCTCATAACAAGGATTCCAAGTTACTAACCACTATTTATTTTTCAACACTTTTTCATAAATTCGACCTTTTTTTCGACAAAAAATCCAAAATCTCAAATCTTAAACTTTACTAAAAACGTTTTTACCAAAATATCTTTCAATGTCACTTCGTAAATACATTTTCACTTTTAAAAGTCCAACAAAACTCTCATAACGACTAAATATCGCTTATTGGGCTTTAAGGCCCAACAAGGGTCCGTTAAGATATTTATAAGTCCAAAATACAATCCGAGTCCAAAACCAAAGTCCATTTACATATTTAAGCATATATCAATAAGTAGAAAATAATCCGGACCACAATAAGCCCTCCCATTAAGTCACGGCTTAAATAGACTTATTGGGCCGTGAGTCCATTAGCTCAAAAATACGTAAAAAAGACTTGAAAATAAGCTAATAAGTTTTTATCTACTATCGCATTTGGTATACTACCATAAAGCCTCAAAAATAGATCCACAACAAATGCCATAACACAAAAAAAAATCAAAACAACTTTCTAAGGAATTGCGGAATTGTTCGTGGGCATATAAGCCCATAATAAGCCAAGAAATGCTATAAAAAATAAACATGAATAAGCTATACAACTTCTATCAAAAATAAAGCATTCTAGCATCAAATATTATCAACATCACGGATACAACAGTCAAAACTACAAAAACCCACCCCCCCCCCCGCATATTTCCATTTTTATAATCCAACGAACCAAAACATCACCCATTTTTATTTCATTTCGCTTCCAAAAATCAATTTTCACAACGATCAACTTGTACAACTAACATCTATGCATCAAAATAAACCCAAAAGGACAAACGAAATTTAAATTTGAAAACTTACAAGAAAATCTTCAAAAATATATATTTTGACGCGAACCAGACAATCCAAGCGTTGTTTAAATTAATACCCAAACACTCGTATCAACCCAAAATATCACATTCTCGATCAAAGTTGGAAAATTTATGGTGGATTGTTGTTGGTGAGGGCGGACGAACACAAGCACACACACTTAAGTGTGTGTTTTATTTTTTTGATAATGAATGGATAATGAGAGCTAGTGGAAGGAATATAATTGTACACCTTAAGACACATTAGCTAAAATTAAGCCACCATGTCCCCACTTGGACTACCTTGACTGTAGTATGGCATCCAGGGGGTGTCAGGTCAATCGTTTCATGACGTGATCACATAAAAGCTCAAAAAACTCACCGTAAAATTTACCCCAAAAGTTAAATAGCATATTTTTATTCACCTTCAACAAAAAACATATCCACTAACCTAGAGTATTCAATACACACGACAATATTTCCTTTAAACCCTTTTATAACTCAATGACATTAACAGAACGTGTCGAACTCATTTTGTGGCATTTCTACAAATTCCACGTGTCAAACCTCCCGGAATACAAATAAAAACAATAATTACCTTAAAAAAGGGATATTAATCCACACTCAACCACAAATTTTTCACAATCTCCCTAAAAATCCATCACCGTCAACACGGTACAAAATCTGAATAAACTAACAAAAGTCAAATAGTCAAAGGACTATAAAAGAAATATTCAGAACACAAAAGGGCAAGGGTTACATTCTACCCCCTTAAAAGAATTTCGTCCCCAAAATTCAACTGCTAACATCACTAAACAAATGCGGGTACTTTAATTTCATCTGATCTTCACGTTCCCACGTGAATTCAGGGCCACGTTTCGAATTCCACCGAACCTTGACGATGGCAATCCTACTACGCTTCAACTTCTTAAACTCTCTTTCCAAAATTTCCACAGGCTCTTCCATAATATTCAACTTAGCATCAACTCGAATCTCATCCAAAGGCACTTGTAGTGTTGGATCAGCCAAACACTTCTTAAGGTTTGACACGTGGAACGTGTCATGAACACCATTCAACTCTTCAGGAAAATCTAACCGATAGGCCACAGGGCCTACTTTCTCAACAATCTCAAACGGTCCAACAAATCTAGGTGCTAACTTCCCTTTCTTCCCAAAGCGCACCACACCTTTCCAAGGCGACACTTTGAGCAAGACATAGTCACCTACACTAAACTCTAGAGGCTTCCTCCTCTTATCAGCATAACTTTTCTGGCGATCTCGTGCAGCCTTAAGTCTATCCTTAATCTGCGAGATCTTCTCAGTAGTCTCTTGCATTAACTTAGGTCATATTTAACACTAGACGCATTCTCCAACCTCCGCCACATAATTGGCGAATGGACAAATCTCTACGGCATACAAGCCTCAAACAGAGGCCGTCCTCACACAAAGAATGATATCTAAAAAAAAATTGTGTATACAAAACTCAACCGAACAGATAGATGAACAATCCAGACTTTCCTCCAAGTCTAGGACGCATGCTCTAAGAAGTCATCCAAAGTCTGAAAATACGCTCACGTCTGACCATTGGTCTAAGGGTGATAAGCGAACTAATGTCTAAACGTGGGAGTTCCTAATGCCTCTTGCATTGACTGCCAAAACCTTGATGTGAAATGACAATCACGATCTGATATAACCGAGATCGTCACAACAATGTCCTAGCACCTAACTCATTCAAATACAATCTAGCAACCTTTCATCTTATAATCCCACTAGCATAGGTAGAAAATGAGTATACTTAGACAAATGGTACCACAATGACCCAAAATTGGTATCATGCCCCACTACTATCCTAATAGAGGCAACTTAGATCAGCATAACTCATTGCTATCCCTTCCCATTTCCATATAGGAATCTCAGGTTACTAGAGCAAGCCAGATGGCCTTTGATGCTCAGCCTTAACCTTCAAACAAGTCAAACACTTACTAACATACTCAGCTATATCCTTTTTCATTCTAGGCCACCAATACCTATCTCTCAATTCATAATGCATCTTATCAGCTCCTGGGTGTACATAGTACTTTGACTTTTGGGCTTCATCCATTATCAGGGTTCTTACCTCACCCTTCAAAGGTACCCATATTCTATCCAGGTAGTACAAAGTTCCATCACTTTTTTGCTCTTTCATCTCATCCAAACCTCTCTGCAATCCTGCAGACTCATCCACAGCCTCCTTCTAAGCCGCCAGTATCCTATCCTTGATACTCGAATGAAGGATCATATTCATAGCTCTAACTCTCTTAGGCTTTACTCTTTCCTTCCTACTTAGGGCATCAGCCACCACATTCGCCTTACCAGGATGGTAGCGAATTTCACAGTCATAATCACTAAACAACTCTATCCAGCGACGCTGTTGCATATTTAACTCTTTCTGACTAAAGATATGCTAAAGACTCTTATGATCCGTATAGATGACACTCTTTGTCCCATACATATAATGTCTCCAGATTTTAAGTACAAACACAACCGCATCCAACTCCAAATCATGGGTAGTATATTTCTTCTCATGAATTTTCAACTGCCTAGACGCATAGGCTATCACTTTACCTCTTTGCATTAACACACAGCCTAGTCCTATCCCGGACGCATCACAATATACCACAAAGTCTTCCTATCCATTAGGGAGAACTAGAATAGGCACATTACACAACTTATCCTTCAAGGTCTGAAATGCCAATTCCTGTTCCTCACCCTAATTGAAAGTCTTACACTTCTGAGTCAAGCTAGTAAGAGACTTAGCTATCTTAGAAAAGGTCTCAATGAACCTACGGTAATATCCAGCCAATCCTAAGAACAAACAAACCTTAGTCGGAGTTCTAGGGGCTTTCCAATCCTTAACAGCTTCAATCTTACTAGGGTCTACATGAATTCCATTACCATTTATCACATGCCTAAGAAACTGTACTTCTCTTAGCCAGAATTCACACTTAGAAAACTTAGCATATAGTTTCTCCTTTTTGAGCAATCCCAAGACTAACCTTAAGTGTTCTACATGCTCCTCTTGAGTCTTAGAGTAGATTAAGATATCGTCTATAAACACTATCATAAACTTATCAAGATACGGCCTACAAACTCTATTCATCAAATCCATAAATATTGCTGGTGCATTAGTCAGACCAAAGGGCATTACAGTGAACTCGAAATGTCCATAACGAGTTCTAAACGCAGTCTTTGGAATGTCATCCTCATGCACTCTCAGCTGATGGTATCCAGACCTAAGATCTATCTTCGAGAAAAACTGCGACCCTTGCAGTTGATCAAATAGATCATCAATTCTAGGAAGTGGATAACGATTCTTAACAGTCAACTTGTTCAATTCTCTATAATCAATGCACATCCTAAAAGAACCATCCTTTTTCTTAACGAACAACACCGGCGCTCCCCAAGGCGACGAACTTGGTCGAATGAAACCTTTGTCTTGGAGTTCCTTGAGTTGTCCCGACAACTCCTCCAATTCAGAAGGTGCCAAACGATAAGGAGACTTTGCTACCGGCGTTGCTCCAGGGATTAACTCAATCCGAAACTCAATTTCCCGAATAGGCGGTAATCCAGATAGATCATCCGGGAATACCTCAGGAAAATCTCTAACCACAACAATCTCTTCTTGTTTCTTAACACCCATCAAAAATCTCACTTTCTCTTCCGGTCTCTCTCCTAATACTCTAAGCACGTTGCCATCCGGTAGTGGTATCCTCACTACCTTCTCATGGCAAATTATTTCAGCCTTATAATTAGACAACCAGTCCATACCTATAATCACATCAAAACTCCCATGTCCAAAAGGTATCAAATCGATGTCAAAGACATGACCCTCAATTTCTAGTTTGCAACCCTTAATAACCTTATCAATCTCTACTAGCTGCCCGCTAGCTATCTCAATCTCATATTTGAAACCTAAGTCGCTGGGCTCTAAGCCTAACAGAGGTATGAAAGTAGTGGAAACAAAACTATAATCGGCACCAGAGTCAAATAAGGTAGTGGCAAAGTGATTGTTCAAAGTAAACGTACCCGTCACAATGTTCGTGGCAGCTTTCGCTGTTCCCCCCCAAACAATGAATGCCTTACCCCTAAGCCCTGGTTCCATTGGTTCCACGACCATAGACACCCGTATTTACAGCAACTTGATTTGACAATTTTCATTCGCCCCATGCCCTAATGCAATCAAGGGACTGACCTTACATGGTCAGTACTACCACACTCATAACATGCCCTAACAGTTGAGTTTATAGCATTGATAGGATTCACATTCCTCAGCACACCTCCACAATCCCTTGCCAAATGACCCAAGCGGTTACAGTTGAAGCATGTGTGACAAGGTCCACTGGGTGCATGGTAGGAGTTGCAGGTGGTACACTTAGGCCAAGTACCCGTATTCTCTCTTCCTACAAGGTTCACAGTAGTAGCA
>BQNB010163152.1:0-11384 GCA_026074375.1 Tanacetum coccineum | reverse complement strand
CTCTTAAAAATAAAGTCCTAAAAATTTTATAAAAATTACACTAATTAAAGAAAATGTGCAGAAATTTTCTAAAAATAAAAGCCCTAATTTTTATCTTTTTATAAAAGTTTAATTAAACTAATTAAAACCTTACCCTAATTATTAATAAAAATGCTAAACTTAATTGAAAGTTAACTAAGATTAAAAAAAGGACTAATAGTGCAATTACTAAAAGGATTAACGAAGTAAAATTCTTAACAGACAACGAATTAACTGAGTTAACTAAGAAATGAGAAAATTACAAAACCTACCCTGAGGCCTAACCCCGACTACACTAACGGACCTTTTAAAGCTTAAAAATAAGTTGAAATTAAAAAGTGCTTATAATGAAAAACTTATAAAAGCAAAGTTGGAGATTAAGCTATGATGAACAATTTTAATAAAAGAACCTTGTGCTGAAAATCAATAATAAGCTCAAAAAGAACTTATCTTTAAGCTGTTTACAGAAAGTGAGGTTTTGGGCTTATTTTCACTTAAACAGCTAGAAAATGCTCAAATTAAGCTCAATTCTAAAAAGGAAAAGTGATCTAGATAGCTTATGATGTGCTTAATCTAAAAATGCAAAGAAATCTAACCTAGAAGTGCTTTTAAGCTACTGAAATTAAGCATGACTTAAGCAAACTCAGGAAATAAGCAAAGTAACACAAAATCCAAATAAGCTAAGAACCTCAAAAGGCTAAACTGGACTCTAAAACTTAAAGGACTATTTAAACTACTTATAATCTATCTATATAAGCTGAAAAATCTAGATTCATAAGCTAAATTAACAAATTAAAATCCTAAAATTTCTAAGTACTGTTTTTGGCTTTTTATCTTTTTGAAAGACTTTTGACAGCAACAATAAGTAATGCTAATAAGCTAGAAAGTGAAATTTAAGTCCTAATCTGTATTAAGCTATTCCTAGACTATACAATACTAAAAGATAAGCTACTAAATCCTAAAATTGATGGCTTAAATTGGGGCTTAAACATCAGCAGTACTAACTTTTGTAAGTACTGCTGGTACAATTGGCAGCTAAATTGAACTAGGAAAGTAAGCTAGAAAATGCTAACTAAGATTAAATCTATAATAAGCTATAACTAGACTTAATCCTACTTGAATCTAAGCACCTAAATCTTACTTAAACTTAACTAAAAGCTATGCTAAAAGTGGCAGTACAAACTTGTGACAGCAGTACTAACATAAGTTGGCACTTTGCAAAGTGCAACACTGATAGTGCAGGTTTCTTAAGGGAAACCCTGCACTTAAATACACTCTAATAGAGTGTATAAACTAAATGCAAGCAAAATCCAAGCCTAAAGGGCTTTGGATCAAATTGACACAATAAAAACCTAAGCAACAAGCTCCCCTGGTGCTGAACACTTATAATAAGCCATTTCTTTTGAAATTTTGAATTCTAACTTATAAAAACTAAATGAAAACTAATTTTAAATGAAAACTTAGCTGACTCAAGCAAATAGCACAAGTGAAATTGACTTTTAGAGGTCAAAGTGCACTAAACCACGAACAGATAAACCAAACACCCCTTTAAGACTATGACAGGTTTGAGAAAAACTCTTTAAGAGAAATCTAATGAACAAGTACTGAATACCAGATAAAAACTAGCTTAAAACAAACTTAATTAACAAAACTTAACAACTAAATAAGCATTAATCTAAGATCTATACTATTTTACTATATTTTTGGTTTTTTAGAGGTTTTTAAGACAAATATATGAAAGACTAAGATCTAAACTAAGAGAACTAAAAACAGACAAACAACTATGATTATTAAGCTAAATTATACTAAAATAAGCACTAATAAGCAAATTCAATAAGCAAATAAGCAGATCTAAGTTTAGAAAGCTATAAAACTAATATTTAAAGCAAGACATTAAAAGAAAACTTACAATTCACCTCTAGCTAAACAAGAGGTACCAATTAAGGCAGCTACAAGCTCCCTAGCTTATTAATAAGCTAGGGTAAAAGTCCTTGGGATCTCTTCCAAGTTAAGATCCCCTTCCAAAAGCTCTAATCCAATAAGATCCATGATAGATTAAACTGATTTAAGGTTTAGGTAAGATTAATACTGAATTCAAATAGCTCTTTCAACCCCCCGCCCCCCTTATAGAGCTGAAAGTGCT
The DNA here is from genome assembly GCA_026074375.1 of Tanacetum coccineum. Lineage (NCBI taxonomy): Eukaryota > Viridiplantae > Streptophyta > Magnoliopsida > Asterales > Asteraceae > Tanacetum > Tanacetum coccineum. Next base: position 9,223 of record BQNB010163152.1, on the reverse strand, counting down.
TTAATAGCTTATTAGCTATTTTAGGTGACTTAGCTTATTAAGAGAGCTTATGAAAAAGAAACTTGGAGAGATTTAGAAAAACTGAATTTCATTAATAAAAACTTGCTTACAGTACTTTTAAAGGAAAATTACAAGATTAAAACATCATTAAGCTAAGAATTAAAATTTAAGCTATACTAAATTAAAAACTACCACTAGATCTTTTTTTTCTCCTCCTTCTGTGTATGTGAGAGTGAGACCCTTTTTATAGGCTCTTGGTGAAGCTTCCAGACCCTCTTGCCTTGCTCTCCAATCATTCAATCTAAACCAATCATTTCATCTATCATTGGATGAAAGATTCTAGCCGCTAGATCAATAAGTGACCTTTGAGGCTCACTTGTGCTTCTTTTGTGAGTATTTTAGCACAAAAACCCACGCCTCTTTGTGCTTTCACCATTGTTGACGTGGCTCCTCTTGAGTGTGAGCTAGTAAGACTCTTGATTTGACCCTACCATTGTACTTGAGCTTCCTTGAATTGACCAACGCACCCTTTAATTTAAGAAACCCCTTTGATTTGAGTAAAAGGTAACTTAGGGACGATGGGTGAATAGTAAAAGGTGTTTCGCGCCTAATTTTGGACAGTTATAAACTGTTATAGGTTTGGCATTTTACACATTTGGCCCTTATGGTTTCATAAAAGGGAGGCGGGCTAATGTCTTGGGCTTATGAATCCGGGTTTGAGGTTATTGGGCCCATTAAGGTTTTTAGGGCCCAATAAGAGGTGAGGGGTGCATGGGCTGTTTAAGCCATGACATATGAGAACGAAGAAAGAATATTTCACTGTCAATAGATGATTTATACAATAATCTGAGTGTCTTTGAACAAGACATCCAAAAGACATCATCTTCTTCCCAGGCATCTGAGAATGTAGCTTTTCTATCACAAGCCAAAGCCTCTTCAAGCAAGCATAAGCCAACCAGCGTAGGAAGTTATAAGTTCTTATCCACTTCTCTTCCAAAGCAAACAAACTTATACTCCTGGTTTGCTGATGAAGTTTTCCATTTTTTTCTAGCCACAAATGCTGATGATGTAGATTTGATACACTGAAGGACCAAGATCAAAATTGATGATCTCGGATTTAGAAGGAACTTGCTATAAATTCGGCAGATTGCTATGACTGCTATCAAGATTAAGAAGTTTCTACAAGGAAGACAGACAGAGCCAAGAGGGATGGAAAAATGCATGTGGGCATTTGATAAGAAATAAGTTGAATGTTTCAATACTGACACAATATGGGCCATTTTGTAGGGAATGCAAGTTTAAAAGGTTCAAAGGTATGGTGGCGAGGCAGGAAGCAAGAGAGGTAAGATTTAAAGCGGTTGAGAACTGAAAAGGAGCCTTGTGTACTTTTGATGGAAGGTCAAATCAATTGGGTAGAGCAGACTACTTAAAGTGCGGAACTAATATGCTCTAATGGCTTTCACTCGTGAACAATGGTGGTATCAATGTGCTCTAAATGAGTTTAGATTCATTTCTAATGCAATTCTGATTTGGGGACAAGATGCTGCTTAGTTGCCCATAAGTTAGCTGTTAAGAGTTAGAATCTCAGCTTAAAGCCTCCCACAAACAGCAATCTTCTTAAATGAAAAATTAAATTTTCAGCTAATCACATTTTGAAAAGATGAAAAGCTGAAAAAGTATAGAAGAATAGGAATGAAAAGTGTCAAAGACAAAGTGCTTTACAACAAAATTGTTGATTTTGGTTTGCATTTTAAAATTTTAGAAGGCTTATTGATTGTGGGATGAGCTCAACTGTTAAGCTAGGTTTAGGACATAGCATAAAGTCAAATGCTGAAGTCCTAGGATATGAGGAAGAGATGAGTAGAGGTATTTTTTGTTTTAGGCATCAGTTGTAAGGATGATTATGATATCCCATTTACAGCAGATTCAAACGGTAGATTATCAAAGGTGTCCCCCCATCCTCTTAGTGGTGATTATACCTAGGGCATAGAGGGACCTAGATGGATTTTTTGTATGTGTTATGGTATAACATGGTCTACCTTAATCTCCTAGTCTACAGTGTCTAATGCTAGCTCCCATTGTTTTCTCATATCCATCTAATGAAGTGATGGGGAGTTGAGTTGTGTCTGATGCACGTTCAATCATTACTAACTGTCAATCCAATGCAGTGATGGGGAAGCTAGGACTGTAACTGAATTCAGTCAATGATGACTTTTCCCTATCCGTTAGTGATGACAGGTTTCATTTCACCCCACCCAAAAGACTCAACCACAAGTGCCTAAACCCCAACAAACAGTTGACCCTAGTTGTGCACAGCATGTAAAATCTCCTAGGCAACCAATTAGGACACCAGTGAATTCCTCACCTATTCCTTCAAATAACAGACAGAATTGGAATCATAGAATGGAAAGGGATTTAGGTGCAGGATATTCTTTTGAAAGAAAACCATGTTTTGTGTGTGGAAGTCTTAGTCACTTGATTAAGGATTGTGACTATTATGAGAAAAAGATGGCAAGGGAAGCTACTTTTAAGAGCCAAAGGGTGGTTCATGCTGATGTACGGCAAGCCACACCAGCCTGGACTAACACTAACAGGGTGAATAAAGCAAATCAGTTCACTCCCAGACCTGTACAACTAAGTAACATTAGACCCAACCTTAATACTGTTAGCACAACTCTTAATACTGGTAGGGTAAATGTTAATACTGGTCATGGAAATGTTAGTACTGTTAGTTCAACTGGCACTCAAAATAAGTCTGGTAGCTCTAGATTTAATACTGGCAAGCAAAATGTTAATTCTGGTAATGTGCATGTTAATACTGCTAGAGTATATAGACCAGTATCAAACCAGACTTCAAACAAAACCAGCCCTAAACTTTCTCAGGTGAATCTTAAAAGTCCAAAGACATGTTTTTCAAAACAAAGGTCACCTGTAAATAGACCCTTTTCAAGGAATACAGCACACAAGTCAAATAAATATGCTGTTAAGGGCAAAATGGGCACTGCTGTTAAGACCTCAGCAGGTTGTGTTTGGAGAAAAATAATACCACTCTCCAATACCAATAGTGGACCAACCCCTGATTCAAATGATAATGTTTCTAGAGGTCCACAAGGCAGACCCAAGCCTGTGAAGGCATGGGTCCCAAAGAGAAACTAATCTCTTTTTGATTGTGCAGGATCATCCACTGAAGCATATGGAGCATAGAGGTATTTTTGATAGTGGATGTTCTGGGCACATGACTGGTAACAGGGCCCATCTTGAAGATTATCAAGAACTATCCAAAGTGGGATCTGTTACTTTTGGAGGAAGTAAAGGTAGTATCAGTGGAAAAGGTACAATTAGATTAGGAAATTTAGTTTTTGATGATGTGGCTTTTGTGAAAGAACTTGGACATTTTAATCTATTCTCCATATCTCAGATATGTGATAAAAAGCTAAATGTACTTTTTACTGAAAAAGAGTGTTTTATGGTGTCCTCTGACTTCAAGATGCCTGATGAAAATCAGGTCCTTCTTAAAGTTCCTAGGCAACACAACATGTATACTTTTGATATGAAAAATGTTGTTTCTTCAAAAGGATACACCTGTTTATTAGCAAAAGCCTCATCTGATGAAGCTAAATTGTGGCACAGGAGGTTAGGTCACCTTAATTTCAAAAACTTAAATAAACTTGTGAAGGGAAATCTAGTTAGAGGGTTACCTTCCAAGAGTTTCAAAAATGACCACACTTGTGTTGCTTGTCAGAAGGGAAAGCAACACAAGGCCTCCTGTAAGGCCAAGATTGACAGATATGTGACCCACCCATTACACACCTTGCATATGGACTTATTTGGACCTACCTCTGTGAGGAGTGTCAACCATGCAAGTTACTGTCTAGTGATTGTTTTCAGTTGACCATGGACATAGCACCTTTCTGGTGCCAAAGAACTGACTAGATCCAGAGTTAAGGCTAACTAGTAAAGAGACATCAAATCCAATTAAAATTTTCAATGATGATCTCACCTCTTACAGGGAGTTAACACACCTGGAAGTGATGAGAATAGACTGAAACTTTATGATTTGATGTACAAAATTGTCAAGGTTGCTGATACAATGGTTAAAGACTAGTTGCTGTCAAGATTTGAAGACATAAAGACATATTATTTTGAAGACAGAAGTTCAAGACAATCCTCTAAAGCCCAAGGTGAAGCTTAAAGTATTTAAAGATCAAGAATGTTTTGAAGGAACTTGAAGTTCATGAATGAAGATCAAGTTAGGGGAGGATTGTTAGGAAAATATTGTAAACAGACTTAATACTGTTAGTATTAAAGTTAAGTCTGTTAGTTATAGTTAGTACTGATAGAAATAGTTAGTACTGTTAGTATAGAAGTTAAGTCTGGTAGAGCAAGTTAAGTCTGCCAGCATTAACTTAAGTCTGGTAGTATTATAGTTAATACTGCTTGGTCAGACAGTTAAGTCTGGTTGTAATTATAGTAATAGTTATCAATTAGCGTTAATCTAGGAAGAGATAAGCATTATCTCTTAACGCGTTTAGGGTTCCTTAAGCTTATAAAAGGAACATAGTATAGCATTGTAAACATATGAGTTGATTGAGTATTCACAATCAAATAGTAATAGTAATAGCAATTTTAGTATTTCGTTCTTGTGTTCATCTTGGTATAGACATTGATATTCCGCGTCAATATCTATATTCACAGTTATTGTCTCTCATAGTATCTTTGGATTTATTCAAAGGACTATCAAGGCTCATTCAGATCCTGTTTATAAGGACCTACACTTAGCTACCATAATTAACAAACTATACAACTAAGCCTCCCCTTAAATGTTGCTATGGGTTGATCATACCGATGCTAACCACCAAGTAATTAAACCATGGTCCATCAAATGGTTTGGTCAACAAGTCAGCTACATTTAAGTCTGTGTGAATTTTCTCCACACTTATGAGCTTCTTCTCATAACAATCTCTGATGAAGTGGTGACGAATCTCAATGTGTTTGGTCTTAGAATGATAGACTGGGTTCTTCATAATGCAGATTGTGCTTTCATTATCAATGTGGATTTTGGTATTCATGAAGTTGAAACCATAGTCCAACAATTGATTTTGAACCCATAATACTTGTCCACAGCAATTTGCAGCAGCTACATATTCAGCTTCAGTTGTTGAAGTGGCTACATAGTCCTGTTATTACATTGCCATGAGATAAGTCTTGACCCAAGAAATGACAACCCACCTGTTGTGGTATTTCCTGTCAGGTTGGAACCTCCATAGTCAACTTATCAGAGAAATGCTTCCAAATTATGGGGTGATTCCCTAGATACCATAATCCCAAGTTGGTGTGCCCTGAGATAATTGAAAGATCATCTTGAACAGCATTTGAGATGAGAAGTCTTTGGAGTTACCTAAAAACGTGAACAAACACATACTGCATACATAATATCAGGTCTAGAAGCAGTTAAGTACATGAGGGAACCTATCATAGATCTGTACAAGTGTACATCTACATCAAAAGCTTCCTCATCCTTTGTCAAAGGCAACTTGGTCTCCATGGGAGTGATGGCAGCTTTGACATTCACAAGATCAAATTTCTTGAGTATTATCAGCTACATACTTGTCTTGAGATATGAAGATGCCCCCTTGTTCTGCTTGACTTGTAGACCTAAGAAGAATGTAAGTTTACCCATGGAACTCATTTGAAATCTGCTTTGCATCAAAGCTTCAAACTCATCACACCAAGACTTGTTGGTAGACCCAAAAATGATGTCATCAACATACACCTGAACCAAATTGATATCTTTTTGTTTGTATAATGAAAAAAGTCTTGTCAACTGATGCCCCTATTGTATCCATCTTTTCTCTAGGAATGATGACAAGTAGAATACCAAAGCTCTTGGGGCTGGTGCAATCACATACAAAGCTTTGACCAACTTATAAACCTTGTAGGATGAATCTGGATCAACAAAACTAGAGGTGTGAGGACATAAACCTCTTCATCAATAGTGCCATATAGGAAAAAGCACTTTTAACATCCTTTGTTTAGTGACTATGAATCCCATAAAGAGGCAAAGGCCAAAAAAACAACATCGTAGCTTCTATTCTTGCTTACAGGAGCAAAAACCTTCATTATAGTCAATCCTTTCTCTTGTCTATGACCTTAGCTACAGCCTTGCTTGTTTCTGACAACTACTCCCCTCTCATCCTTCTTGTTCATGTATACCATTTAGTACCTATCACCTTAGCACAATTGGGGTAATATTTCATCATTACTAAGATCAGAGTTGAGAACGACACGCAGGACATGTGATAGTCTTTTGAGAAACTGCAAAGCGGGCGTGTGGAAGTACAATACGAAGTCTACAATTACCTCGACCACTCCCTACTGAACACCCTCTCGATCACAGATGTCAAGTTCTATATCGAAGCGACAGTACGTACTCGTGATTTTGATGTCAGTGAGTAGGATCTTACGTACTTAGAGCATAGTAAATAGCAAGCTACCTCTACGCCGATCAAGTGCTTTGTGATCTCGTAGATCGCTTGCTAGATATCTCATAATTAATTTAATAATTAAATAGTTAATATTATTTATTTATGTCCTGTGTTTTGTCTATACCCACGCACTCATCTCAATGTACAAAGTGCTAGAACTGTACTTAGAATGAAGAGCTATGCTTAATAGTCATTATGTGAAATACTCTAGGTGTTCGTATGTATAGGTTATATCTGTCATCATCAGGCTAGAGATTGTGTATTGAAGGTTAAAGTTGCAGCCATTATAATGAACAATATCTCAGACAGAGAAAGAGGTCGAGGTGTCAACGCGTGCGAACGCATGCACTTGCATTGTACGGACTTACTATATATTGGCTTTCGAACTATCACACATTCGAGACACCTACCAATGTTTTCGGCGATCGTGCTTCACGCTATCAAGTATCTCTATTCCCGTGCCACTAGCCCGCTGAGTCCAGTCCACTCTCCCATCTACAACTCTCTGACTCTACTCATCTGACTATGTAACCCGACCCATCCCTGTGCTCCCTAGATCTAACTTCACCTTCCGCCATTTATCCATAAATACCTTAATTTCACGGCCATCTTCCACATCATCTGAATCAGAGAATACACTCTTCTTCCTGATAGCTCTTGGAGAAGATAGCTTCAATATTGCCAAGAGTAACTTCCTCAAAACAGTTTTAAGATTTACTACTACCAGTATTAACAAGGATTAGTACTGGTAGGTGGTTGTGCATGTACTGGTCCTATAAGTGCTTTAAAGCAAGAGCTACAGCTCTTTTCTCTAGGTAATTATGTCATCAGTTAGACTTGGGATTATTGGTGTAGAAGAAGAACACACCTATCATTTCTAACAAATTATAACAAAATTTTTTGTAATTGGCTTATTTGTAGCAATCTTTTTAGAAACTGCTGCTTTACTAGTTGCTCCAGTCAAAGATGTAGAAGAAACCACCATCAGTTCTGCAGCCTCCTCAGTCTTTACTTCCTCCAAAAGAAACAGATCCCACTTTGGATAGTTCTTGATAATCTTCAAGATGGGCCCTGTTACCAGTCATGTGCCCAGAACATCCACTATCAAAATACACTATTGATTCATATGCTTTAGTGGAGATCTGCACAATCAAAAAGAGATTAGTTTCTCTTTGGGACCCAGGCCTTCACAGGCTTGGGTCTGCCTTGTGGACCTCTAGAAACATTAACATTTGAATCAGGGGTTTGGTTCACTATTGTATTTGGGCGAGTGGTATTTGCTTTTCTCCAAACACAACCTGCTAAGGTCTTAACAGCAGTACCCATTCCCTTAACAGCATATTTATTTGACTTGTGTGCTGTATTCCTTGAAAAGGGTCTATTTACAGGTGAACTTTGTTTTGAAAAACATTTCTTTGGTCTTTTAAGATTCACCTGAGAAAGTTTGGTTTTGTTTGAAGTCTGGTTTGATACTGGTCTACATACTCTAGCAGTATTAACATTCACACTAGAATTAACATGCACACTACCAGAATTAACATTGTGCTTGCCAGTATTAAATCTAGAGCTACCAGACTTAATTTGAGTGCCAGAATTAACATGCACACTACCAGAATTAACATTGTGCTTGCCAGCATTAAATCTAGAACTACCAGACTTAATTTGAGTGCCAGAATTAACATGCACACTACCAGAATTAACATTGTGCTTGCCAGCATTAAATCTAGAACGACCAGACTTATTTTGAGTGCCAGTTGAACTAACAGTATTAAGGTTGGGTCTAATGTTACTTAGTTGTACATGTCTGGGAGTGAACTGATTTGCTTTATTCACCCTGTTAGTGTTAGTCCAGGCTGGTGTGGCTTGCCGTACATCAGCATGAACCACCCTTTGGCTCTTAAGAGCAGCCTCCCTTGCCATCTTCTTCTCATAATAGTCACAGTCCTTAATTAAGTGACTAAGACTTCCACACACAAAACATGGTTTTCTTTCAAAAGAATATCCTGCACCTAATTCCCTTTCCATTCTCTGATTCCTTAATTCACGCAATCTACCAATCATAATCTTAACCTGCTGCTAAACACATATTCATACGAAACATACCAAAACAAAACCAATCATCACCAAAAACTCAGCAGCAGTAAACACGACATCAGGCATCATGGTGACAAGAACGAATAGACCAAGAATTTAGTATCACCATAATGACATCTTCAAGAACAGATCATACCTTGACTGCTGCTGTATACATACCTTGACCTTGAATTTACGAAGCTAGCAGCATTAAGTTGTATTCGAGCAGTAGTAACACATTAACTGGCAGCACTAATCTTCTTTGGCAGCACTAATACATCAACAAGCAGCACTAACACATCAACAAGCAGCACTAACCAAAGACAGCAGTATTAACATATTACCACTCTTAAGGATACTCCTTTTTTTCTTTTTTTCTTCTTTTTTTTAAGTATCCAGACGACTCTTTTGTTATAGAAATTTAACTCCAAAACCTCATAAAACTTTTACCACAAATCAGTTTCTTGAAATTTAGGGTTTTAGGGTTTCTTCAAAAACCTTGTAATCCTAGATCGAGAGCCACCAGGCTCTGATACCAATTGTGTCTATTATATGAAGGAATAGGTGAGGGAGTCACTGGTATCCTAATTGGTTGCCTAGGAGTTTTTACATGCTGTGCACAACTAGGTTCAACTGTTTGTTGAGGTTTAGGCACTTGTGGTTGA